>VDFB02331956.1:0-25564 GCA_007258455.2 Sequoia sempervirens
ATTTTAAATAATTGATTTATTTAAAATGAGAGGAATATTAATTTTGACAATTAAATAATTAAATATAATTATTTAATTTAGAAGATAATGACCGATAATTAAATAAATTAATCAATTTATTTAATTGTGATAATTAGTGACATATTAAATAAATAAATGAAATTCATTTATTTAATAATTAGGAATAAATAAATGAAGAAGGGTAATTAAATAAATTAATAAATTTATTTAATTAAGGGAAGACTTAGACAATTAATGACGTATTTAATAAATAAATAAAATTTATTTGTTTAATAATCATGAAGAATAAAGGACATGAATTAATTAAATAATTATGAATTATTTAATCAATAGTCGAGTGTGGACCAAGGACATAATTAAATGTCATAATTATGCTAGGACGAAAGTGGTAAAAATGAAGCTTGCAGGCCTAGGTTATTTTTAGGTGTCTACACATAGCATTGACCTTTTCCCGTTCTCTAATGAATGTCATAATTTGTTCTTTTGGCAACCTGTTCTTGTGTGGTCCTTCACATATTCTAATTCCATGTCCACTCATAGCACATAAGTGAGCTTTCACTCAACTATATGAGCTTTTATATTTGATCCTTCATTGATTACAATTCCAAATAAAAGCCTCACCTTTTGGAAGTTGTTCAAGCATTGTAACATATTTTTGTAGAAAAGATGCTAGATCATATTTAAACTGTTTATTTGCTTCAAGGCTCATTGAACTTGAACTAGTAGTCATTCCAAAGAGACTGTTGTATATTAATTATAAAATTTTAAATTAAAAGAAAGATGTAGCCCTACAATATGTATACACTTGTAAAAGTAATAAACATTCAAAACAAATACCAAAAAATATTTTGAAAATCTTGAAACTCGTTTTGTTTTTTATTTTTAAATTGAAAAAATCCATTAAACTACTTACCTTAGATCAATCGATATCTTTTGTGCAAGCGAGATTCCCTTCCTTGGCACTTTGCAATTGTTCTCCTTTGAAAAATACTAGCAATCTTCAAAAATGCAAAAATGACAAAACATGAATGGTTTTTTGTGAGATAGGCTTGTTTTTGTCAAACAACTCTTGGTATGGGTGTGTTTTATGGTTTTAGGCACTTTTTAGGTTTTTATAGTCTTTCAATGTTAAAAATAATACTTTAAAAAGTTGTTTTTGAAATGTAACTGTTGCCGTAGGTGCATTTGGAAGCGACATGCCCTGGACATTCTTGGGCTGCTCCCATCATAGATTGGTGCCTGGACTGGTTTGGTATGTGACTAGGACCTTCGGGGGTGTACCCGACAACACAGTCTTCCTAGATCAAGGATTAACTAATTGACTTTTGTAGCTAATAAGTTAAGATCTCATGTCTAGTTTAACTGCTTATATAGAAGGCATGCTGTATGATTGATGCCTAGCCTTTTATTGTATTTCCTGCTATATTCTGCATGGTAAATTCTTTTCATGGTATGCCATTTTCTATGCATTGATGAGCGTCAGTTGTTCAAGCACAGTTAAAGTTCCCATGTGCTCACCCTAACTTTGAGAATGTAGCATACACATCTTACTCTGAAAACCAACAACTTTAGTAAGACAAATGAATCCTTTGTTCTTAGGTTTTGTCATTTCTTATTTCCATTTTAGTGAAATTAAAGCAGGTAATTGTGAGTATCTCAAAGTTTTCCTAGCAGGATAAGAGCCTGTATGCTTTTACCTGATTAAGAAGTTTCCATAGAAAATCTAGTAATCATTTTTAAGATATCTCTTCAATTTAAATATTTTTTGATTGGTAAATTACCCTTTAGGGATGCCATGACTGAGGGTTAGCTGTTCTGTCAAATTCACTCAATTTTTTCATCTGGCCTCATCCATTGGGGAACACCACACCTGGAATTAAATGTGGTAGTGTACCTTATTTCAACACTCAACATTTATACATATTAGTATGTAATCTCTCTTAAGGATTTTAACTAGTCTCCATTATGGAAGCCCCAATTATATACCTCATAATCTCATCCCATTTGACCTTTGGTATATGTGTTATAATTAGCAAAGAACTATTGTTTGAATACTGATCATGAAACTTATTTAGATGTGTTTAAAATTTTAAATACCAACATGTCTCCAAGTACTTGAGGAGGGTATAAAGATGATATGAACTATTGTCAAGGATATTAAAACTGAATGTTCCAACTTATACAATAATAGGCCTAATCAATACAGTGAAGGATGATTTAAAAGCCAAATTAGGGAAATCAGCCTGCTGAGAATGAGAAGGCCCTAACGAGTATGTACATGACTAGGAAGATGTACAAAAGGAGCATGAGGTTCAATCTTCAGTTTATTAGTTACGTACACGATACATTTATCAGCATAAGTATATGAGAAAAAACAACATAACTTTGATTACTAGCAGACATGCCACTCCTGTTCTCTCAGTGTGTGTACCTTTGTATAGTTAAAACTCAAGATTCAAGACTGTCAACATGACTCCAAACTCGATTACTGTGCTAATCACTCAAAGATTCAAAGAGAGACTTTTGGATTTATCCATGGTAAGAACTTCTCTGAATGAAGATAGAAATTATATCAATACCCACAAATGACCAGAATAGATGGGACTCAAAAATGCAACAAGGCACAACAACTAATCTGAAATATTCCGAGCCAATTTTTTTCGTTTTTCGATTAACAGATTACAAGCAGAGCACCCGTTAAGGTTAGAGGAGAAAACCAAAACGTGCAAGAAAACAACTCTAACCAGAATGGCGCCGATGATGGCGAGCATTGGTCAGAGGATCTTCCTATTCTAAATGCAGGAAAGAACTCGACGTCAAGTATGTGCTACCCAATCCAATGCGGAGTGAGGGGCGACCATATGACGGAGTGAAAACTAAAAGCAATGTTTGAAAGAAACTACTGAAAGTTGAAACACTCAACACCCAGAATGTGCTTGCTGACCCAGTGTGGGTAAGTAGCGACCATAGGGCGGAGATCTATCTATTACAAACTTCAAATGAAATTGAGCATTACAAATTCAAATCAACAAGTTGAAGAATGACTGCCAGTACTACTGGTCAGTTTACAATTTAATATCATACGCCTGTCAAGATGTTAGAGCTGGAAATATGAATCATTACAATACAATAAAATCTCTCTTGGCTGAGTTCAAGAGGCCACATCAAATCATTACAAATATTGAAATTAACATTCTGTTTTTCTGTTTTCCACAAATCTGTATTTTGTAATTAAAAACAGCAGCCTATGAATTGATTCAAATGCTCATAGCTCCCTTACAACTCACTCAAATTGCCCAAACTAAGATGCATAAGACTAATATGATGATGGCGCCCAACCCAACAACTTAACTCGGACTCAATATGCAACGAATGTTTAATGCACGAATCCCAAGAAGGCTGAAAAGGTACGGCCTTGCTGAGAAAGGCGATTTCACTTTAAAAAATAATGCAAGCACTATAAAATTTATAAACTGGAGAATATGATTGCTCTTGACAAACAAAGAGAATGAGATGATACCCAGAAAGACTATTTTTGTATTTTTCAAGATATGAGTAAAACATGCAATCTGCTGTATTAAATGATGCTAAAATGCTGAAACACTAAAATGCCCAAAACAGATTCAACAATGCAAGAAGCTAAACACAATGCTCAAACTAAATGCACTCACAGTACAATGATTCACCACTAGATGTTGTCTTCCAAACACGAAGTGATGCCCAAGCTAGGAGGCCTTCATTCCTCGAAGCAGTCCCAGAGCCAATCCGGCAGCATAACAGTATATTTTCCAAAGATCCCCAAAAAGATGCACAAGACTCCTCTTTATAAGTTTCGTTTGACTTCACGAAACCCTAAAATCAGCTTTTAGGTCAAAACCTCTCATCTCCTCAAGATGGCGTACTTCTCCTTTATGGCTTAAGATATGATATTTTAAATGAATATCAACTTTGATAATTACGCCCCTCATAACATTGTTTTGACTTTGGGAAATATTAAAATAATCTTTTCATGAGGGCGCCACCCTCAAAGACCCCTTTTTAAAAACATCTTTAAGTCATTAATCTAGGCCCATGGTCAACGTTAAAATATAATATTTAAACGTGACTTTTTAATTAAATGACTTAGCTTATCCCTCCGGTGGTGCCCTGAAGCCAAGACTGAGCCAAACATCTGACCAAACTGAAGCAGGGAGTCAACCGAGCTGAACTCATCTGGAAAACTGCCAAAAATAGAATTTACTAAAAATAGTAAATTCCCAAAAAGTGCTCTGAATGCCGAGATGAACATACCACTGCGAAGCCCTCTGAAAACCCAGAAGGAATCCGCCATTGAATCCACCATCTCTGAGCAATGACCTCCTCAAAAATAGGAAACCCTAATTTTACCTTCCGACTAGCCTTCGGGTTTCCAGAAAAAAGGCCAACGGTCACATGAATGATCAGGTTTGAGAAGGGGACATTACAGTCCGCCCTCCCCAAGATTGCTTGTCCTCAAGCAATCGCAAACTAGGATGCTGCAATATCTCATCACTTTCCCAAGTGGCATCCTCCATAGGCAGGTTCTTCCACTTTACCAAACATTCTCTGATAGTTCTATTCCTCAAGGAACGTTCTCTGACATCAAGTATCTCCTCGGGAACTAGAACCAACTGTCCTTCTTCATCCAACGGTGGCAACTGTGAAGAAGCAACCACATTGTGTCCAAGTGCCTTCTTGAGGCGAGACACGTGGAAGACGTTATGCACTCTGCTATCTGAAGGTAGCTCTAATTCATAAGCTACTGCCCCAACCTTTCTGATGACCCTAAATGGTCCATAGAAGCGAGGTTTGAGCTTCTCAGCTCCACTCTTCTTGAGAGTAGACTGTCTATAAGGTTGTAAACGGAGATAGACCATATCCCCAACCTCAAAAGAACGCTCTACACGCCTCTGATCAGCATACAACTTCTGCTGATTTTGTGCAATCTGCAAATTATCCTTCAAGGATCTCATTATGTCTTGACTATGCTGCAACAAATCCTTGGCTAATGGTGCTTTGCTGTCACCAAACACCAAATCTGCAAAGCTGGGTGCTTCATACCCATAAAGTGCCAAGAAAGGAGACATTTTGATTGACATATGAAAAGTAGAGTTGTAGCAGTACTCGCCTATATGCAGCCACTTAACCCAAGCTTTCTGCTGTTCTGACACATAATTTCTCAAGTAGCCTTCCAACCACTTGTTCACCACTTCTGTCTGCCCATCAGTTTGGGGGTGATAACTCGTGCTTGGAGTGAGCACAGTACCACTCATTCTAAAAACTTCTTGCCAAAAGGTACTAAGGAACTTGCTGTCCCTATCACTTACAATATTCTTTGGCAACCCATGAAGCCTAAACACTTCTCGAAAAAACAAATCTGCAACTTGGGCTGCAGAAAAAGTGCTGGAAATGGCAAAGAAATGAGCAAACTTGGTTAATCTGTCAACTACCACGTAAATGCAATCCTTCCCTTGGGCCTTGGGCAACCCAGTGATGAAATCCATTGAAATGCTTTCCCATTTTTGATTGGGAATTGGAAGTGGTTGCAGCAAACCGGCTGGCAATGTATGCTTATTTTTATTTGCTTGTCAAACAGGACATTCCTGAATGTAGCGTTGAACCTCTCTCTTCAAACCCTTCCAAGAAAACCTTTCTCGGATCTGCCTATAGGTCTTGAAAAAGCCTTGGTGACCAGCAACTGGAATGTCATGAAAATTCAAAAGAATCCTCTTCTTGAGCTTAGAATCAGCCACTAGAAAGATTCTTCCCTTATAACGGATCAATCCCTCAACCACCTGGTACCTTTCATCATGGAAAGTACCTTCCAGAATGCTGGTTGCAAACTGATTTTTGGCATAATCAGCAAGCAACATGTCTCTCCAATCTGCAGTAAGCTCACACAATGAGCTAAGATGAGGCCTTCTGGAGAGAGCATCGGCCACGACATTATTTTTCCCTTTGACATATTCAATGTCAAAGTCGTAAGCTTGAAGCTTACTCACCCATTTCTGTTGCCTCTCATTTAAATCCTTCTGGTGCATAAAATGCTTGAGGCTATTGTGGTCAGTCTTAACCACGAATTTGTTCCCCACCAAGTACTGCCTGAACTTGGCTAATGCATGCATAATAGCAAGCATTTCTTTATCATAGATTGAGTATGTCCTCTCAACACCCCGTAACTTTCTACTTTCAAACACGATAGGGTGTTTGTCTTGCATCAGGACAGCCCCCACTCCTTCACCTGATGCATCACATTGCAGCTCGAATGGCTTGGAGAAATCCGGGATAGCCAAGACTGGGCACGAACTCATGATCTTCTTGAATTTATCAAAAACAATTTGAGCCTTTTCTGACCAAACAAAGGCTCCCTTTTTGGTGAGATCAGTAAGGGGGGCAGCATTCTGTGAATACCCCTTTACGAATCTCCGATAAAAACCACAAAGACCCAAAAAACCTTTCAACTGGGTCAAGCTCTCAGGAGGTGGCCAATCAACTACTGCTTTGATTTTTTCTGGATCCACCTTCACTCCCTCAGCACTGATTATGTGGCCAAGGTACAGTAACTCCACCATTCCAAATTCACATTTGGAAGCTTTGGCAAATAAGCTCTCAGATTCCATGATACTAAGCACTTCCTCCAAGTGCTTGAGGTGATCCTCCCAAGTCTTGCTGTAGATCAGAATGTCATCAAAAAATATCAGCACAAACCTTCGTAACTGATTCTGGAAGACACGGTTCATGCAAGACTGAAAGGTAGCCGGAGCGTTAGTCAACCCAAATGGCATGACTAAGAATTCAAAATGGCCATAGTGGCATCTGAAAGCTGTCTTTTCCACATCTGATCCCCTCATTCGTATCTGATGGTAACCCGACCTCAGATCAATCTTCGAAAAGAACTTAGCCCCATGTAGCTCATCAATGAGCTCATCTATCCTGGGAATGGGGTATCTATTTTTGATGGTGCTTTGGTTCAAAGCACGATAGTCCACGCACATGCGCATGGTACCATCCTTCTTTTTCACAAGAACCACTGCAGATGCAAAAGGGCTCTTACTTGGGCGTATGAAACCCATCTCCAAAAGTTCCCGAATATTCTTCTCGATCTCATCCTTTTGCCTCTTCGGATACCGATATGGAGTTGTGATCACCGGTTTGGCTCCTTCTTTGAGCTCTATGATGTGTTCTGAACCCCGTTCAGGTGGTGGTCCAGGAGGCAAATCTGCAAAGACTTTGCTCTTCTTCGTGAGTAGTGACTGGATATCAGGAGGTTGGTCACGTTTAGTCTCAACAGGACTAGCAGGAAGTATCATGCATTCGGCAACCCACTCAGCTTGATCGTGACGGATCAGCTTTGCCATTCTTTTGAATGACACTACTCGAGGACCCCCATTGGACATGCCTCTCAAAACTATCTTCTTCCCATCTGATTGGAACTTCAACTCCATAGTCTGCAGATTCAAAGAGATCTCTCCAAGAGATCGCAGCCATTGAATGCCTAGAACGGCATCAGTATCCCCAATATGAACTACATAGAAGTCATCCTTGACTTCGTAGTTGCCCAACTGCATGGTCATGTTAGATATTTTCTTGGTGCAAGTAATATGAAAACCATCGGCAACCATGACCTTGAATCCTTCGAACTCCTCTGTTTGCAGCCCCTTCTTGGCTACCACAACTTCATCAATGAAGTTATGAGTTGCTCCAGTATCGATCAAAGCAACGATTCGCTGCCCTTTGACCATCCCACGAACCTTGAATGATTCGTTTCTTTGAAAACTGGAAAGTTGAGCTAAAACTCCACCACTTCCCTTCTCATCTCCGGACTCTTCTGGAGCTCTATCTTCTTCATTTCCTTCAAAATCAGATTGCTGGTCGGAAAAATCAGAACTACTTTCCCCAGCAGAATAGTACTCAATCTGATTGAACTTGACCCCTTTAGGGCAAACATGGTCTTGAGACCATTTTTCCTGACACCGAAAGCACAACCCTTTTCTTCTGAGTTCATTCAGGGTTTCTTGATCCAACCTGGTGACATGGGGATTGCGATTCTTGAACTCCTTGTTCTGAGGTCTCAAATGATTTTTATGCTGAGGCCTTTTTCCTTTATCCCTTTTCTGAAAAGGGGAGTTTGACTGAAATTTTGCCTTAGGAGCAGCCCACTCCATGTTTCTTGCCTTTTTCATGGCCTCTTGCAGTGTTGGAGGATCAAAGGCTTTAATCCAGCCTTTGAGGGGTTCTGTCAACCCTTCACTAAAAAGAATCACCAATCTCCTTTCTGTGATTCCAGTCACCATGACTGAGAGTCTCTGAAACTCCGCGATGTAGGCTTCAACTGTGCCATACTGTCTCAATTGAGCAAGCTCTCTGAAATGGATCTCAGGATCTTTTTTCTCAAACCTTTCGATGAGCCTAGTGGTGAACTCATCATATGTTGTGATAGACCGATGGCCTAGAGTGACGAGGCCATGGTACCACCACTCGTGCGCCACCCCATCAAGGTGTAGCGTAGCGAACTTGATCGCTTCTTCTTCCGCCATTGGTCTGAGAGCTAGATAGTTATCCAGCTTTTGAATCCAAGCTCGGGCTGAACTTGTATCACTCCCATCAAAATGAGGAAGTATAACTTTGTTGACAGCTTGGTACAAGTCTCCTTGATTTGATGGCCTTCTTTGATCAAAGTTTCTTCCTTGCCCTTTGTTCTTCCTCTTATGATCCATGAAATCATTGAAGGACATGTCCATCCTGATGTCGACAGGTAGAGAGTCATACTCTGTACGGCCAACCCTCAACTGCTCCACCCATGAAGCATTCTCTTCAGGTTATGGCTGATTGACTACAGGAACTAAAAAAGTGGGCTTGAACGGTCTGGAAGAGATGTAAGTGTTGTTTGACACTGTCCGGGCTGCATGCTCATCATGCTGGTTGGAAGCACTATGCTCCCCTCTATGGCCTGAGTTGTTCTGTGGAACATTATTCTGTCCCATTCTCCCCATCATGAAAGATACCATGTCCATCAAGGCATCCATCTTTTTTCCAAAATCCTTCCCGGGACTCGTAGATCTCTCTCCTCCTTTTCCACTGTCATCTCTGTTGCCAGAACTTCTTTCACCGCCTCCAAGAATCCTTTCATTTCTTTCATTATCCCCCATTTTTGTTTCTTGTGAAGGCTCCCAATTCGCCCTCAAAATCCCTGAAGCTGTTTGACCTTCTGGGGCTTGATGCAACTGTGTCTGAACTGTGCCTCTCTTGTATACTCTTGCCAAATACCTCTGTTCTCTGTCACTCATAGAAAGCTGATTTCACAGGATGGCAGGATGCGTGGCTCTGATACCACTGAAATATTCCGAGCCAAATTTTTTCGTTTTTTCGATTAACAGATTACAAAGCAGTGCACCCGTTAAGGTTAGAGGAGAAAACCAAAACGTGCAAGAAAGCAACTCTAACCAGAATGGCGCCGATGATGGCGAGCATTGGTCAGAGGATCTTCCTATTCTAAATGCAGGAAAGAACTCGACGTCAAGTATGTGCTACCCAATCCAATGCGGAGTGAGGGGCGACCATATGACGGAGTGAAAACTAAAAGCAATGCTTGAAAGAAACTACTGAAAGTTGAAACACTCAACACCCAGAATGTGCTTGCTGACCCAGTGTGGGTAAGTAGCGACCATAGGGCGGAGATCTATCTATTACAAACTTCAAATGAAATTGAGCATTACAAATTCAAATCAACAAGCTGAAGAATGACTGCCAGTACTACTGGTCAGTTTACAATTTAATATCATACGCCTGTCAAGATGTTAGAGCTGGAAATATGAATCATTACAATACAATAAAATCTCTCTTGGCTGAGTTCAAGAGGCCACATCAAATCATTACAAATATTGAAATTAACATTCTGTTTTTCTGTTTTCCACAAATCTGTATTTTGTAATTAAAAACAGCAGCCTATGAATTGATTCAAATGCTCATAGCTCCCTTACAACTCACTCAAATTGCCCAAACTAAGATGCATAAGACTAATATGATGATGGCGCCCAACCCAACAACTTAACCCGGACTCAATATGCAACGAATGTTTAATGCACGAATCCCAAGAAGGCTGAAAAGGTACGGCCTTGTGAGAAAGGCGATTTCACTTTAAAAAATAATGCAAGCACTATAAAATCTATAAACTGGAGAATATGATTGCTCTTGACAAACAAAGAGAATGAGACGATACCCAGAAAGACTATTTTTGTATTTTTCAAGATATGAGTAAAACATGCAATCTGCTGTATTAAATGATGCTAAAATGCTGAAACACTAAAATGCCCAAAACAGATTCAACAATGCAAGAAGCTAAACACAATGCTCAAACTAAATGCACTCACAGTACAATGATTCACCACTAGATGTTGTCTTCCAAACACGAAGTGATGCCCAAGCTAGGAGGCCTTCATTCCTCGAAGCAGTCCCAGAGCCAATCCGGCAGCATAACAGTATATTTTCCAAAGATCCCCAAAAAGATGCACAAGACTCCTCTTTATAAGTTTCGTTTGACTTCACGAAACCCTAAAATCAGCTTTTAGGTCAAAACCTCTCATCTCCTCAAGATGGCGTACTTCTCCTTTATGGCTTAAGATATGATATTTTAAATGAATATCAACTTTGATAATTACGCCCCTCATAACATTGTTTTGACTTTGGGAAATATTAAAATAATCTTTTCATGAGGGCGCCACCCTCAAAGACCCCTTTTTAAAAACATCTTTAAGTCATTAATCTAGGCCCATGGTCAACGTTAAAATATAATATTTAAACGTGACTTTTTAATTAAATGACTTAGCTTATCCCTCCGGTGGTGCCCTGAAGCCAAGACTGAGCCAAACATCTATGAAGCAGGGAGTCAACCGAGCTGAACTCATGCGGAAAGCTCATCGACCAGTCATATTGGTCTGCCATCAGGCATTGATGAACCAACTGGTAAGGCTGCCGAGGGTGTTAAGGCAACTAGGAGGAATCTTTCGCCACGAAGCCACCTTACGTCACGGGGTCTTACGCGGCATTTGGACGCATTGGCGGGGCGCCTGCCTAGCATACCGCGGGGATATTTTAACCCACGCGACTCCGGATCTCCAGAACCCGAGAGACCTGCGACCACGATACCACTAAGGCCCAACCACTACACCAAAAGGCCGGCCTGTTAGTAAGGGCGGCTACCCAAGGTGTTAAGGGCGACAACTAGGGAGGAATCTTTCACCACCGAAGCCACCACCGGAGAATCTGGGGTCTTACGCAAGCCCGCTGGACACTTGGCCGCTGGGACGCACCTAGCCGCACACGGGGATATTACAATTGAGTGCAAAATAAACTTGGGTGAGTCAAAATGAAATATCTAAAAATTACAATTAGAAAGCAATAAAACATAACAAGAGGGTTGGGACTTTGGTGGAGGATTAAACGCGAGATAAGTCAGCATGTAGAAAAGTGATATAATAAAAGCAATCATGTGAGAGGAATGCCTCTTGTCAAAAGAACCTTCAACAAAGCTCAAGTTTTACCTAAGTGGAAAGCATCGTTGTGGAACAAAAGAAGGGGAAAATGCAAAGTCTGATGATATCTTTAGGAAAATGGCTTGAGCTAAGAGAGTTAGACTGAAAAATCATGGAGGAAGCGTGGCATTTCTCCCTATGTTTCTTTATGTTGTTTTTCTTGTCAGCTTTTCAGATGCATTCTTGATAAATATTTTGCAATTTGACAACTGCTCAAACATCAGCAATTGGATGGTAACTTGGTTCTATGTGATCCAGATTCACTCGGCAATCTGGGGGACAGCTAACTAAATTGTAGGATCTTAATGTATTATGAAAGTCATGAAACAAGTTACTTTTCCACAATTCAGTGCTATAAAAGTAATGAACTGAAGAAGTGCCAACTGGAAGAAATCTGGATTTGTTCCTCTTGGCACTTCTAGGCTGCCTTTTCTATAGCAGTTACAAGATACCTGCAAAATGCATGCAGTTCCTGTTTCAATGCCATCAATCTTGATTTCTTGATTTGTTTGACAATCTGGTGGACAATGCACTAAATTCTAGGAACTTATATGCAGTAAAAGCAGTGAACCAGAGCAGAGGAAATGAACACAATAAAAAAGATAAATTACATGTAAATGAAGCTTTATTGAAACTAAGAACAATTCACAAGAAGGTAGCGCTCTTTGAGAAGAGATGTAAAACTATCATACAGTATACTCTACAAATTTGTGACTGGTATGGAAGTACCTTCCTCCTTTACACAGTCCATGCTATATCGTTGAAGAGGAGGCTGTCTCCTTTATAATTGAGGTTGCTTCCAGATCTTAAGAAATAGATTTTTTTGACTTCCACAATTGGTGATGGGTCACTAAGTTTTACAAGGTTTTCCCTTTTATATCATGTAAATTAGCTTCCAACTTTATTTATTTTTTCATTTTGCTTTTGCTTGGCCATATTCAACCACAATACATCCTCATTATGGCACATCTATTTATTCAACACCAATGAAGAGCGTAAACATTAAGTTGAGAAGTGTGGCCTATGGCTGTGAATAATGGTGCCTATTTTGTAAGTTGTCATGACTACAATCAAAATTTTGGGATGTACCTTTTTGTAACTTGATAAATGTTAGAATTTAGTACTTGACATATATAGTTAAATAAATAAATTAACATGCTATTGTTAATTTAATAAATGAATTTGGTTTTGGAAGTTATATTCTCATAATTAGTTTCTTACGGGAAATGGCCTTATAAATCCAATTCTATGCAATAGATTTTGTTTAGTAATGTGAATGACTGAATTCTAATTTGAGAGCAATCTCATTTTTTCTCTCTCATTTCAATATGGTATCAGAGCAGGTTTCTTCTTGGACCTCTCTCTGATCTTTCTCCATTCATTTGTTTTTTCACAGTGGTGTTTACAATGGTGCTGCAGTGAAGACCACGTGCAACTACTATTGCTTTCTACCATTCTTGCATTCGTCAACATGTGAGCAATGTAGACCATGTGCAAAACCCTTTTTGACTCCTTCATTCATTTGCATTTCTTCTCTTTCTCTCTGCCATGTTCATTCTTGCCATTGTTTATCACTTCACTCTGTTCATTGTTGTCATTCCAAAAAATTTAAATTTTTTTAAAAATAGGAGAAATTGAATGGGCCGCCCACTTGATTTGACATTCAAATTTGCACACAACAGGCCGCCCACTTGATTTGGCATTCGAATTTGCACACAACAGGCGTCAGGCTAAGAGGAGGAGAGAGTGTGTAGGGAGGAGAGAGTGGACGCTGCAAAGAGGAAAGGCAGCGATACCATTTTGTCAATCTTCCACCCACGTGGTTTTCTTTCAAGGTTGTAACTGGTATTTGGTTTGTTGCCTAAGCTAATGCCCAGTGCATGAAACGGTTTTTCAAATGAATTTTGTTTGAAATTTCTGAAAAGAGGCGTGCTGTTTAGGGTTTCTTTATGAGTTTTTCTTTTTATTTCTGAAAAATAAAGGTGTGGGGAATATTGGAGATATAAGTATTATCTTTAAGGACACATTTTATTCAACACAAAATGGATAAATTAAGCCTTTATGAAAAGTTTGATGGAAATGATTTTCACAATTGGCAAATACAGATACAATTATTGTTAATTGAAAGAGATCTCTGGGAAATTGTTGATGGTACAGTGACAAAGCCAACAGATATAGATGAACTTCAAAAATGGAAGGTAAAAGATAAGAAAGCATTGGCTATAATTGGTCTTGGTTTATCTAAACCTTATTTACATCATATAGATTTAAAAAAATCTTCTAAAGATATCTGGGAAACATTGAATACTTTCTTTGGATCAAAAGCTGATAGTGCAGAAATAACTATAAAACAAAAGTTGTATGGTTTGAAAATGGAAGGTGAAGATATAGTTTCTCACATCAGTAAATTCCATTTCTTGATAAATCAGTTGGCTGTTATAAATGAAGAAATAAAGGAAATGATGCAAAAGCCATATTTTTAAATAGTATGCCAAATAGTATGACTCACAAGGTATTCACTTTAAGCAAAATCAATCCAAGTCTAGAAAGTATTATATCCACATTGATTGATGAAAGAAACAAACATGTTTTAGAAGAAGTTGCATTGACTACACAAAACCAGGCTAGTACTTACAAAAAATCCAAACATATGACGAAGTTCAAACCGTAGAAGCATAATTCTGCAAAAAATCCCGATTAATCGCGATTTTAAAAAAATCTACAGGCTGGATGATTTTTCCCCCGATTTTTTGAAAAAATCGTTGACCTTTTGGTGAACGATTTCTTCCCATTTAAAATTGCAAAATTGCCAAAAAACGTGTTTAAAACCTGCAAAAAAATGCAAATAACATCATGATGATTTTCGCGCAAAAAAAAATCATGAGACCATAGCTTGTTCCAAAGCACCTATTTTAGGCTTTTGGCCATAGCAGCAAGGCAGTGAACTGTTTGAAAAAATGCCTCAAAGAAATGTGGTCTCATGGTGATGGAATGCCATGATAAATTGCTATGGATTGTCATGGCATTCGATCACCATGAGACCACATTTCTTTGAGGCATTTTTTCAAACAGTTCACTCTCTTGTCTACGCTATTGCTTACTATTATGCTTTGATATATTTTTTCCAAGCATCCATAGCTTGTTCGAAAAAATGCCTCAAAAAAATGTGGTCTCATGGTGATGGAATACCATGACAATCCATATAGTAGCAAGGCAGCAATATGGATTGTCATGCCATTCCATCACCATGTGACCACATTTCTTTGAGGCATTTTTTCAAACAGTTCACTCTCTTGTCTATGATATTGCTTACTATTATGCGTTGATATATTTTTTCCAAGCATCCATAGCTTGTTTGAAAGCACCCATTTTAGGTTTTTAGCCATAGCAGCAAGGCAGTGAATTGTTTGATAAAATGCTTTGGTAGACATGTATGAAAAATGTGGTAGCATAGACAAGGCAGTGAATTGTTTGAAAAATGTGGTAGCATAGACAAGGAGCTTCATCATCGGGAGCTTCTTCCCTCTAGCACATCATTTGCTACAATTGATTTTTTTGGAACTTTGTACTTAGTTTATAGGTTGACTTTGTACAAAGTCACAAACTATATTGTAATAGACATTTTGACAATTGTCACCATCTGATATTTATGTAGTTGTAGTATGTTTTGTGCAATGTAATCAACGATATGAATATAACCAACGAAAATCTATTTTCTATAATTCATGGATTGAACTCTGTATTTTATTTGCTCTCAATGTTTGTATGCTATGTAAATGACATTAAATTTTAAAAAAAAGTAGTTTCTGACTGTTTTTCTTCAATTTTTTGCGTTTTTTTGTAAATTCGATTTTTTCAAAAAATCCTGAACTTTTGGTTTGCCGATTTTTTCCCCAAACGATTAATGCTGCTATGGTTCAAACATGCAAGTGGCACATGTTTCTATTGTAAAAAAACATGACATGTGGTACTGAATTGCAAACAAAGAGCATGGGATCTTCTTGATGGAAAGTTGCAAGATTACACTTTGATAATTGAAGGAAAGGATCATAGTTCAAGTGATGAAGAAATTCCACATCAAAGTGATGAAGAATAGTTGTACTAATTTCTAGTTTTTCTCTATGTCAGTACTAAAGGGGGGTGTTAGAATTTAGTACTTGACATATATAGTTAAATAAATAAATTAACATGCTATTGTTTTTTTTTTGGCAAACTGCTATCAGAGAGGATAGCACTCTTTCTATTACTTTGAAAAAGGATTACATTTCTCGAATACAATGCTTAATTTTTCACTCCGGATTTTGTTGATCTTAATGTCATTGGGTGTTTGGCCCTTGAGGGAGGAGATTTCTTCCTTTTTACTTCTATCCATTCCTGCTCCGGCATATAGGAGAAATTCTGCTCAATGCATTTTTCTTGCTTTGTCACTTCTTCATAGATTAAGTTCGTTGAGATCATTGAAGGCTTAGGAGATTGTATATTTGAAGGAGAGCCCTGCATGGGAGACATTTTTTGTAAAGGTTTTGGAGAAGGCAGAGCATCCTTGGCCATAGGAGCAATTACATAGTGGCTACATTCAGCCCCATTCTACCAAGAATGCTGATAATTGACTTCACCCTACCCATTAGTTTGCTTCTTGTTGCATTGTGGGGTTCCATGTGCTATTGAGAAGCATTTTCTGCATCTAAATGCAATCTTTTCGTAATCTACCGGTTGCCTCAAACGTCTGTTTCTAACTTTCAATGTGATTTCAGCCGGTAGGCCTTTAGATAAATCGAATTCAACACATAAACGTGTGCATGTAGAGTTTTCATAATTCATAGTTTCTTTTGAAATGCTGTGATATTTACCTAATCCATTTGCAAATGCAATCAAGCACTTAATTTCCCAAAATTGCAGAGGAAGATAGGGAAGTCTTACCCAAAGGAATGCTGAGCAAAATGTCTCAGTTCAAGGATCAAAAGAGGGAAGCCAAGGCTTAATGCATAAAAAATCTCCCTAGTAAAACCAAGGACCAGTGTTGATGATCAATTTCTTATCTTCTAGAGATTCAAATTCCAAAATAAAGAAACCTTTTGTGCAAGGATAAATGCTGATTTCATCCTTTGTGTACGCTTTCCAATTTTCACTAATCTAGGCATGGAGGTCACACAACTTCGACCAAACTCTCATGAATCTGCATATCAAAGCATGCTCTTTCAGATACTCCTCCCTGTCGTAAGCGATATTGTCTAGACATATTTTGGGGGCCCTATCTGAATTGCTAATGAAGAATGGGGGTTTCAAAGATGCGCAAGGGCTGGAAGGATTAGGGTCTTGTGGAGAGGCCCTCGGCATTAGTACTAGGCTGCTTCCATCCTCGCCTCTCGTCCGAGGTATCTAGACTTAGAGCCGCTTTATAAGACTCAGATATTCGAGGAGAACCGTCCTCCCCGCCCCACGCAGAACCTCGTATAGATTGAGAAGCCCTTGTCCCAAACTTGGTAGGGCACGAAAAGGGAGAACCTGCCGACACAGTGCCAGAAATGCCGCTCTCATCATTAAATTTCGTTGAGGATGTGGGGGAAGTAGGAACAGAGGGTGTGGAGAAACCCTGAGCATAACGAGTAGAAGAAGTTGGAGGAGAGGGAGCCATCGCCGCACAGGTCTGTCAAATCACATGCTATTGTTAATTTAATAAATAAATTTAGTTTTGGAAGTTATATTCCCGTAATTAGTTTCATATGGGAATAATGGCCTTATAAAGCCAATTCTATTTAATAGATTTTGCCGAGTAATGTGAATGACTGAATTTTAATTTGAGAGCAATCTCATTTTTTCTCTCTCATTTCAATAATAAATGCATATGAAATGTGTAACTTTATCTATAAAATATTGGATTTTGAACTATGTTACCCCAAGTTTTTGGGACAGGGATGGGGGGACACAGTTTAGAGTACCCAATTTTTCGGTCCATTTTTGGGGATGGCAAAGGGGAGGACTATATAAGAAAGGGAAAATTTAAAATTATAACATTGATAAAGCATACATAACACTTGTGTTAAATTGAGAGTCCACATGAGAGTCAAAGTCTAATAAATTAGCAAATGTCAAACTTAATTCAAATTGCTTTCATAATTAATTGTCAATATGCATATAATATTAAAAAATAGTATAGAAGTTACAAAAAAATGCCCAAATGCTATAAGTTTCACTTTCACTTTAAAAGAAAGTACATTGCTGCCCCTAATTTGCATCTCCCAACACTACATCAAAGTCGGAGTCCTCCTCTGAGTCACTACCATTGTGAGGGTCTACCTCATCCAACAAAACCCCAACCAATCCCTTTGATGCCTCCTCATCAACTTGGGTGGTGTCTTCAGGATCAACATCCCACCATAAAGCTGGAGCTTATCGATACTCTAGAGTTTGACGATCTTGAAGTCGAAGAGCACTATGCACTACCACTAGCTTCTACGCTCGTCTAGAGGTAAGTCTATTCCTCTTGATGAAGTGGATAAAATCCATATGTGGACCAATTCCTCTTTGTAGTAGAGGAATTGGCAACTTGTGAAAGGAGGCAAATGGCAAGTGTCCTCAATTGAGATGTATCCTTCCCATACCATGTCCACCATCCAATAGGGTTAGTTTGAGCTAATGTGGCTCTATCTATCTTCGCCTTTGGTTTATTGAATGTTGGACCAGGAAGATTTGTGAAGGCAATCCATTGTGTGTGAAGTATTGTAGACTCCTCAACTAAATACAACTTACAAAAGGCCTTCATTAGCCCTTCTTTCACCTCTTTGTAATCACAAGGAGGCAACCTTCCAACCTTTGGTGCATACCATTTGGGATTAAGAGCAAAGGCTGCCATATGAAGTGGGGTGTTTATTGTGTTCCACCTCTACATCACAATGGGCTTAATATGTTGTTCATATGATCCCAAAGTATGATCCTTAGCCAAAATTGCCTGCTTTATCTTTCCAAGTATGTTGTCAAATGTCTCATATATCTCTCCAAGACTAGGAGAGTCCGTGTCAACATATCTAATGGCATCTACAACAATGAGATGAAAAAGAAAACATATTTGCAAAATTCAAGCAAAAAATTCAAAAGAATTAATCGACAAGTTAATTAACAAGTTAGAAACTTTGAAAGTTGAAACATTGAACAATAGAATTACAATATTAAAATCAGAAATTTAATATGAATATCAGCAATTTAATAATAAAATCAGCAATGTCTTACCTCACAATGGACCATCAATCGTCATTAAGGATCCTTTGTTTGATGACTTTTCCTTTAGTAGAGCTTGAATTAGGCCATCTAATCTTCTCTGAATTCATCATCATCAATTGCAAAGGCACATGTACCTCAATTATCCTCTCTAACAAAATGAAGTAACTGTCATATCTTGTCTCAATAGGTTTGAGGAATTCCTTCTTTGAAATGTCCTGAAGAGAGCAAGTGAGGTGTGGTGGTTGCAAATGATTATTTGAATATCTCTAGTGTCTGCCACCACTTGCTTCACCCAATCTATTTTCCTTGTCTTTCAATGCATTGTTCAATGCATGAACACAACATGGGGTCCAAAAGGTGTGTTTGTAAGCACCCTCCACCATCATAATAGCCAATCTGCACATGTATTGAATCAGTGACCACTTGTACAACATTTGAGGCCCCAACCTCCTCTATAGCCTCTCTCAAAATGCTAAACTAGAAGTTTGCATCCTCACGCTTTTCTAAACAATCCACGACTCTAAGAAAATAAGAGCCAATTGGGCATGTGACTATGATATTGATGAGTGGCCGATGTCTAATATTGGTCCACCCATCCATCACAATAGAACAACCCATCCTGATCCAAGTTTGCCTCATATCCTCCATTAGCAAATTAACCTTAGAATATTCTTTGTCTAGGAGGGTAGTGCATAGTTTATGATCTCTAGGGGGTACAAATGAGGGACCAATAGATGCTACATCTTTGATCATTTGTTTGAAATAAGAGGAACGAGCTACATGAAATGGGATGGCATTGGCATAAAAAAATTTGGCAATGGAAGACTCTGTTGCATTTGGTGCCTGCACATTAAACATACCTGCAACTGTCCTTGGCCTCTTACCACCACTAACCTTCCTCTTTCCTCTTGTGGCAATATCACTACTATCACTACCAACCATGGATGACATAGGCATAGATGAATGTTCACTTGCAAAAGAATGTGTTGGCATTGTCATAGATGTAGACCTCATTTTTGCCTCCATGTGCAATCTACAAGCCTCCAACTTCTCATCATCCTTTATTTTTGAACAAACCTTAACTCGACGGCTTGTAACACCCAAGAAATGAGACCGTACCCTTGTGTCGCTCCCTCTAAAATCTGTATTGTAATTATGACACAACCACACCCTACTCCCCCTTAAAGTTTTATCTTTGATATGTAGGGCTGTCACAAATTGGAGAAGAGGTTTTCTTTTTTTAAAAGGGCCCTTTGCATAAGTTTTCAAGATTTCCAAAGGGCACTCAAATGGATTCTTTGGCTGTTCAATTCCACTCCCAACACTTCCACACTCTGATGAGGCTGAAACCCTTACATTTATTTGAGTTTCTTGCACTTCATTGTCAACTACTGCCATTCTCATTGCTGCTCATATTGTTTTTTTGAGATTTAATCAAACTTTAAATTGAAAAATGAAAAAAATATCAGACATTTCTTATTTTGAGCTTTGAAAAATACTTGAAAAAAAATGTAATGTCCCCTTCTCAAATGTGACACAGTTGACCGTTGGCCTATTCTGGAGACCCGTAGGCTACTCGGATGGTAAAATTAGGGTTTCCTAATTTTGAGGAGGTTCTTGCTTGAAGTTTGAAAAATGGATTGCGGTTTCTTTCTGGGTTTTCAAAGAGCTTGCGGTGGTATGGTTAGTTTGGCATTAGAGCAACTTCATGAATTTACTATTTTTAGTAAATTCTATTTTTGGCAGTGGACAGGTTGGGTTCAGTTCAGTTGGTCTTCTTCTTCAGTTGGTTCAGCTGGCACTTCTGTTTTTGGCCCTTGGGTGCATTTTCTTGGAGAGATAAGTATTTTCACATTATAATATTATATTTTAATATTATAACACCCCTTTGCCTAGCATGACAACTTTATGTTGTTTTTAAAAAGGGGACTTAATGGGTCTATGCTTCATTGAGAGATAAATTATATTTTTAAAGTCAAATATTGGGCTAAGTGAAAGGGACGCCTACTTGAGGAGATTGACTTTTATTTAAAAAGTGAAATATTTCATTAAGGGAAAAAAGACGCCATCTTTTGGAGGGAAAGGTTGAATCAAAATTAGGGTTTTGGGCGCCCTTCTTGAAGCTTCTAGATGGTTCTCTTCATGTCTTTATATTCAGGCCTCAGCTCTTCATTTGGGATCTTTTGTCTACTACACCGTTATGCTGCTGAATTGTCTTCAGGCACTCGCTTCGAGGAAAGCACACCTCCTAGCAATGGCTCATCTTCTTGCTTGAAAGATAGCAACTAGTTGAGAGTTAGCTTGTAATAGGTTTGATTTGCATTTTAGTTGAGTGGTTTGCATTTTGGAGTTCTAATTTGCATTTTCTGTCATATTTCTAATGTTGCTGAATGTCATTGAGGAATGTAAGATTTGCTCATAGCACATGAAATAAAAATGCTATCGTTCTGGGTATTGAATCTATCTATTTGTCTATGAAGGGCGACCATTCTAGCTCATTTCCAGATTTTATTAGTGTCTTTGATTTTACAGAGCAAAATCGCCCTTGCAGCTGGGCTGTACCATTTGGAGTTGCATTGAAATTCGTGCAAAATAAATAAGGGTTATTTGGGGTGGTTTTAGGAATGCATCTTGGGCGCCATCATCATTAGAGTAATCTGCATTTGATTTCATGTCAATAGGGTGAGTTTTGAGCAAGATACGTGCATTCTAGTGAGTTACTATGCTGCTGTTCTGTGTAATTTCTGTCAAAAACAGTCATATCAGACTTGAGAAAGTACAGTAGTTGAGTGAGAAGTTGTTACTTAAAGGGTTTGAGAGTATTGGAGAGGTTTCTTAAATAGTTGCTGCATTGAAAGCTTCTAATCTTGTGATTCTGACAGGTTCTCTAATACATTGTAAGCTGAACAGTAGTACTGTCAGCACTTCTCAATTCTTCTCATTGATTTTATTGTATTTCCCACTGAATAAGTGGAAGAGACTGGCTTGCCGCCTATTTACTTTCAGTTAAGTAGTTTAGGGACCCTCTGACCATATGCTCGCCATCCCTCGGCGCCATTCTTGGTTAGGGTTACTTCTGTACATCATGCATTGATCCTCTGACCATATGCTCGTCTGCACAGGCGCATTCTTGGTTAGAGTTCCCTTCAATTTGCATTTGCATTAGATCCTTTGACCAATGCTCACGCCTTGCCCACATCAGGATCCTAGCGTACATTCTGGTTAGAGTTACCTTCCGCATCGTTTTGGTTTTGAGCTAACCTTAACGGGTGCGTGTTTCATTGTAATCTCATTGCAAAAAAACAAAAAAAATTGGTCCGGTTCTCTTACAAAAATGATAAGAGTGACTTAACTTCTTTGAAGAAATTACAACCTCATTAGCAATGATGCCCTAGATTCAACCTTTTTTGCAGCTGCTCCTTCAATCCCTGCTCAAACAATTTGCTCTTCCTTCAAACCCTACTGCAATATATTTGCACAAATGAAATGAAATGAACCTCTTTTTGTCCATTTAGGGCGAGCTAGGGTGTGGGGGCCCACATAAGAATAATTTTAAAATGTTTTTTTAAATAAGTGTTTTTTTTAAATGTGACTTTATGGGAGGGAGGGAGTGCACGGCGGGGTGGAGGTGGGGGGCGTGCGGCTGACCATCCCCTTCCACACTGCCCCACGACCTTGTGTTTTGGGGGCATTTCCACCATTTTCAATTTTTTCGCAGATGGCTTAGGGATGTCCCCTAGGCATCTTGATGTCCCGAAAACAAGGATGTGTCCAAAAATGCTGATTATGTGTCCTCGTGTTTCCCTGGTTTTGAATATATGTGCAGGACAAGTATGTTTGCAACTTGTTAGTCACATAGCTAAGGCCTAGTTCAGTGTATTTTTTCTTTGACTCTTGGACATATTGATTGCATCCATTGCTCTCACTATTGTGTTTTCTCTTTACTCTCTCTCCTTCTTTGTGTGTGCTAATTTTTTAATTTCTTTTATTTTCTGGGAGACATCATTTGGAGCATAAAGACTCTGTGTCTTTCACAGATTAGTTCTCGTTTCTTATAAATATAAAAAATGAACAGTGCGAACATATAGTTTTCACGGCAAATCTCATTACCCTCTCTACTATCTCTGTGTGCGTTCCTTTTCTAATTTTTGCTGTAGTTCTGAGTGACATACAATTGCTTTTTGAGGCTGATAATCGAGCATCTTTCATAGATTGGGTTCTGATTTCCCTTCTAAAATATGGTCTGATGATAAATTTTTCTCTGCTCAGGATTCTTCTGCTTGTGGCCTGACCTAATTGTGACCTTATCTGCTTCTGTCCCCACAAGGCAATAATGGGTCCTTTCAGCTGCTGGGTCTTTCTTTGTTTGGACTGTTATCTCTGTGTGAATCTGGCAAGGATTTCATCTTATGGATAAATTTACAATTAATCACAATTAGATGGATACTTATAAATTATGTTTGCAATGATGATAAATGCAGAAGTAACAATTGTGAAAGAGAGTAGTTACTTAAATTTTGGTTGGAATAGCCAATACTGGAATTATGCACCCTGCAGGGTTGAAGAAATTTGTATATTGTTGAATCAGATCTGTTTCTAGGTGTGTGGGACACCATTTCAGACCATGGCCATTACCTTGTAGTGTACCTGTTAAATATTTGGGAAGATATTTTAATCTTCTTTGGTGTTTCACAAAGAATATGCTTTATGTTTGTGACTTTTCATCGTAGAGAACATCAACTCTGCTACTTGTTTCTAAATGGGATCTAGTTGCTTCCAAGCATGGCCCCTGCTGAAATAGTGGAACTTGAGAGACAAGTGAATTTTAGAATAAATATGATAGTTTTTGACAGCCATTGATGCCAAGACAAACTGTTGAGTCAGTTTCTCCAGTTGACAGCTCAGTGTATTGACATGACTGACATTATTGTTGACACTTAATGTCTTGTCATATTTCTAGTTTTGATAATTTCACTTTGGGTTTTCTAAGGCATTTTTCATTGTATACAAGGAACCTGTAATTACTGATTTTGTTTTTGAGGAATTTTTTCTAGAGTAACAAATAATGAAAATTTTATGGACTCAACTGTGCAGTTAAAATGTTTTCTGAAGCTGTGGTTCTCTATACTGTACTCATCATCAGGGAGTAGGGCTCTGTGTTGGTTTTACTCCAGTAGTATGCAAGATGGCTTCTAGTTATGTACATCTGTTTGACATCAATCAATGTTTGATAATAATTTGTTTCAACCCCCAAAAATTGCATAAGAAATTTGCTAATTGTTTTTTTTTTTGGCTAGTTAAATCGCTGCTAAGGGGCAGTACCCTGTATTGCTTCAAAAAAAAAGAAGTTTACATGAGTTTCTGATAACCAAAAAATGAATTCCTTGATGGCCTTCCCTGTCAAAATGACCATTCCTACATCTCTTTCCTATCCAATATGTGTATGCATTTACAATTTTCAATACAAAATGGCCTGGTTGTGACACAGGCTTTGCTTACTATCCCGGGACTGATTGCAACTTACTAGACCCTAATACTTGCTATCACTGTAATAAAACTATGGAAATATTGAAACTGTACCAGACCCAACAGACTTCTTCAATCCTCATCATCGTCCGACTTTGTGTGCTTCATGTAGACAATGTAGTTCGCTACTACTAGGCAATCTGCTTCGCAATTCTGGTGAGCCGGGCCTTTCTCCTTCTCCTTAGGGTCTCTGGGGTCGTTCTGGCACCACTTCTCTCCGGACCCGAAGTCCCAATCATCATCATCCCCTGCAACAATTTCTTCTGAGAGCCCTTCATCCTCCACGTACCTCGTTGCCCAGCCTCGTGAAAGGTTGGTCACCAGCTTGGCTGCTCTAAGGAGGAAAGTAATGCTCCGCTCACGCTCATCCCACAGCTTTTCGAACCCTTCTGGATCAACGGTTCGGATCAGGGGAAGTTTCATGACCTCCCTACCATGCATTTGCATCATGTAGTAGTTTTGTGGCATTGGGATTTGCTTGTTCTCGTACACATTGTCCAGGGCTGCATCAATGTCTCCTAGCCACGCATGAATGAAGACCATCTGTGTCAGCTTCTTCCCTACTTCCTTCGAAACACCCATGTGCAAGAGGACAGCCAAGAACATGGCTGGGATCTCCGAATTTGATTTGAACCTGTGATACACTCTCAGGAATTCTGGTCCTGCAACCTTTTTGGTTGCCCAGAGAATCAACGGATGAGAGGAGGCCAACAACCCCTGCAGCCTCTTGTCTGTCACTTCACCTCGGAAGGATTGTTGCTGTTTTTCGGTATCTAGGGCTAGTAGAGTCTCCATTGTGCTACTTGTTGATGCGTGTTTTATGACACAACAAACATTCTAGAATAAAGTGTCCAAGATGCTCTATCCCCTCTTGAAAAACTACCTCGTATGCTAAGACTGCAAGAAAGATCATACAGTAATTCCAATGTTTCAGTTAGGTGTGGATGAGCTCTGTGGTTTGATGTGATTTTGCTGGTAACACAAAGGGACTTACGCTAGGCTTGTTCAATTCACAATGAAGGTTTAGACAATGAAGATCTACTCTTTGGGTCTTGGATCAAATAAACTGGAAAAAGGAGATAAGGGTTTAGAATTTCTAGTCTACTTCCTAAGAATTCAAGAGACGGTATTGACTTGGTGGAACCAATAACCACGCTTTGCTTCGCCACGTTCAACGACAACTACACAAAGTGGGTGCAATCTTCAAGGGAATGTGCTTATGATTTTCCGCGTCATGAATAACTACCATC
>VDFB02331958.1:0-21908 GCA_007258455.2 Sequoia sempervirens
TGGTTTAAACTTTGTAGGGGAGAATAAAGGAACTTCTAGCTTAATGGTGGCATGATGAAGCTCTATGATGGTGGCTTCGTATGAGTGGCCGTGGGTAAGCACCAATTAATAAATAAATATACATAAAAAGTGAGAATGTACACTTAATGGAATCATTCCATCATTGAATATAAGGACATGGATCTTGGATCTAAATGCATTAAATTTTCATCAGAGCCCATGCTTATGGCTCAATAATGATGTGCAAAGAAATAAATGTGTTTTCAACCTTTGGTATGAAAACCTATCATAATATGAAATTTGATCAAAAAATGATATAAAAGGATAAATTCAATGAAGAGCTCAACAAGCAACTAAAAAATATAGCAAAATAAAATATTGTTTCACATGACAACATAAGCTTGCCCAGTCATTTGAGAACCCTTTCCACAATAGGTAAAACATATATCCTCATATTAGAATGCAAAATTATAGTTTTTTATATATAATCTATTAGGATTAAAAAGTCCCAATATATTGGGCATGTAGTACCATGACTCTCTCTCACCATTTTTTTAACAAATAGGAAGGTTGTTGCATTTGTCAAGTGCCAACTCAACTATATTAAATCCCCCACACATGAACCATGAAGCAAAAGGAATAGCATCATTGAATATACCACAGTGGCTTGAGATTTCGATAAGGGTGTTAAGATCTTAATTTTTGTAGTTGCATTTTAGATAATTTAGGTGTCGGTGTGGACAAAATAAGGGATAATTTATAGATTTTACAAAGCATGATCTTTGATTTTTTATATTTATGAGAGCAATTCAAAGCATTGATAATGCATTCATTTATTTTTCCCTCCTATCTCCCCTTCTCTCTCTCTCTTGATGTATAAATAGGAGCTTCTCACTTGTAAAAGTTGTTGGGATTCTGCATACTATGCTTAACAAGTGGACCTTATTTATAAATTTCTTGTAGAATGTTTGCTCTATCTATTAATTCTATAATATAGACATTGTGCATGTTTGAACAACTTAAAGTTTTTCTTTGTATGAAGATTCATATCGTTTCATAAATATTAATATAAGGAGTTGTGACTATGTTCTCTCTTTCTTGCTTGTGTTGTGTGACTGATTGTGTTTCTATTTTATGATCAATGTGCTTAATTATGGCTACTTGTAAGAATATTGTTCATGTACCTAATATCATTCCAATAATAGATAGAGGGGCCATCCTTTTCTTGGCACATCACCCTCTTAGATTAGGATTTTCTTTATCATGCATTTTCTCTCCTTTCCATTTTCCCTTGTAGTGATTATTGAAAATCATATAAGGAACCAACCTTTCAATCATAAAGGTTATAACTTCCCATTGTAACACTCCATGTGTGACACATGTACAAGGTGCACCCAAATTTTGCATCATCTGATTGTAATATTTGAGTGCAACACCTACAATCAAAGATTCACCTTGATGTTTGGACCTACAATAAAGAAGGTAGGCGGTATTGACAAACACCTTTAAGAGCTTGTCACAAGCTTGCTAAGAAAGGATCTCTCCCTTATTTCAAGGCCCTAGACCTAAACTAATAATTGTTGATAAATTTTTTGAAAGACAATGTGCAAAGAATGTATTATATATTGTTCTAGTAAGAGTAACTTAAACTTAAAACTTAAAACTTAAAGCAAAATGCAAAATGCAAAATATTGATTTACAAATATTTTTAAAACTTATTGATAAAGAAGTAAATGCAATTGAAATATATTTATGTGATTTGATACCATTAAATAAACAAAAATAATTTATTTATTTTAAAAACTTAGAAATGATATATTTTTATACTTGATATAAATACACACCATTTAAAAAATTTTAACATAAAAATTAACAGTTCCCAAATGATCAACTTTGATCTTTGAATTTTTTTGAAATACAAACATGTAAATCATATCTCTATACATAAATTTAAGCTATAAAAAAACAAATTTAAAATATAAGAATCACTATAAATGTGCATTATTTTTCTGTCGCGTTTTTATATCCCTATCTTATTTCAAAGGCGTGTGTAAACGGGTCTGGATTCTTTCTTCCAAACGCTAACCACCCTTAGATTCTACTAAAATTTTCAAAGAACGTAAGAATATGCTTCCTTTCAATGTTGACATGGACACTAAGTAGATAATGACACGTGCACAAAGTACAAAGCAGCCATTCAGTTTATCTTATCGATTGTGAGTTGCATCCTATCAATAAATGGATTGGTTGTCTCCATCCACAGCTGAAGTGGATTGGTTGATACCATCCATATCTCCAAATAATTCATAATTTTCTACTTCCACACGCATCTTCATACTAACTACATGCATCTTCATACTAACTACATGCTTACATTTTCTCACTTACTCCTCCTAGGGATAAAAATGGGCCTTATTCATTAATGTATCGGTCTAATACTTAATGATAATTGTTAAGTAATTTGAGGTTAGTTGAAATAAGTGAAAGGAGATTGATGTTTGTTTTTAGATTGTAGGAATCAGGTAGTTCTTTTATAAAAAAATTTCAGGTGATCGGTGATGCTGGCGTGACACGCCCTCTGGTACAATGGGGATGGGGGAGACTAGACCTCGTAACCCATACAATAGGATGCTTTAACCAATTGAGCTAGGCCCTCTACCCAAAAGGAGATTGATGTTAAGGGTTTAGAAGATGCTAATTTTTTTTCTTTTATGTAAATTAATAAGATAAAATATATAATAGATTGGATTGATAATTATTATTTAGTGATGAGTTTGTTGGAAAATTCTAATATTTGCAAAGTCCTAGTTATCCAAGTACCAACATTTTCAAACACCTTTAAATCTAATAGTGACACTCAAAATCTTGTGATGCATGCTAGCATGGAGGCAAGATCTAATGACAACAAATTTATATTGTTTGGTGATGCTTAATTCTACATACACCCCTCAATCATGTTCTTTTTCCTTAAAATAGTGCAACAAGATACCTACTTCCTCTTAGTTCAGATGCCATAAAGATCTTGGGGTACCTCTCTAGCAATAAGAAATGGGGTGGGTTTACAAACTAGAGTGTCACATGCCCCTACATTCCATTGTGTATGCCTATTTGAGATGGTAGACCTTGATTCTACAACATTTCAGAGGCATCAAGAGGCATTGTCTAGTTGTGAAGGTCCTTAATCTTCTAAGTTCCCAAGAGCTCCTTAAACTATAATTGGTTGCTCTTCCACATAATTGACAAGCAACAACTAATAATCTAGGATTACTAATGAGCACATGCTATTGGTGGATTTTTGGGATATTATAGAAGAAATGATAGATTGGATCCCATTTGTTACTTTGATTTGCAAGTTTCATAACTTCTAGTCAAGTCTAGTAAAACTTCATGAGTTGTTATAGCACTAGGAACCTCTAGTGAAAGGAGACTTCATAATTTGTTCATGTATGAATGGTTGGTTCTTAGTGGTCTACAAATTTGTTGTTGATAGGGAGGTTATGGTGAAGGGGGCCCCCTTATTTTGGGACAAAGCTTATTTGGACATAAAACCATGGTTCCCTAGGGTGAAACCACAATAATGGTTTACAACTAAATTGAGGAAGGAAAATCATTTTTTTTTGAGATTTCAATAGCCTAGGGGGTTCGGTTGAACTTGAATGTTCGAATGAACCAATTCAAGGGTTCGGGCGAACCATATGGTTTAGTTGAACCATAGGTTCATGTGAACCATTGAATGATCAACAAAAAAATATTATTTTAAAGGGTTAAATTAGAGCCATTCAACAATTAGTGAATTAAAGGTTTTAAAAGCAGTCATCCTTAATCGAGCAAACATTCTCGTGTTTGTGTGGGGTGTGAATGTGTTATGTAGAGCCAGAGCTGACTGAGCTGCAATAGTGTGGACCACCATCTCAACGTGCACCAAGTTCTTCGACCTCCCAAAGCTTGAACGAGGTTGGTATTTTTTGTTCCATAGTCTAGATTGATTAAAAATTGCATTTGTTTCACAATTTTCAAACTTTAAATGGATTCTATGAGACCAAATTTAGGCAAATTCCATGACACCAAAAATTGTGGTTTAAAATCAATATATACCCTGTTTCAAAGCTCCCATTTTGGGTCACAGCTCGGGTGAAGGTGGCTTTACAGTTGTGATTTACATTTGCTTGAAAGTTTCTAAAACCTTTTAAACAATACATATTTTTGAAAATTTGGATTTACAGCTGCCAATTGCATTTGCTTGAAAGTTTCTAAAGAACAAACCCATTTTGCAAGAAAATTTGGATTTAAAGCTGCCAGTGCATTGCTTGAAGTTTCTGGAATTTTAAACAATTGTTTTGTAAAATCTTTGGCTTTGACGCTTCTGATTTACAGGTTCCTAAGAGCCTTTTAAACAATGCCCATTTTGTAGAATTTGGATTTACAATTTAAATTGCATTTAGCAGGGTTTCGTACTTTTAAACAGAGCCATTTGTAAGATTTGGGTTTTACAATGCCTTTTAACTTCTCAAGATAAGGTAAGTTTTAACTTATAAAATGTGGTAACTCAAATATTTTCCTCACCAAAATATCTCTCCAAATTTAAATCCATCCAAAAAAATACAAATTCATAACTAAATTTAAATAAAAAAGTGGACCATCTATGACCTTCTATAAACTTCTTGAAGATGTCATTCCCATAAATGATAAATCAAAAGTTAAGTTATATTTACAAGATGTAATATTTGCATAAATCCCTCAAAGAAATTTTTTAACTAATTTTAAACACTCGAACAAATACATATATATGAATATACTTCACTTATAAATTCTTGGAATATATATCAATCCATCATAATTAAAATCTTAGACATCGTGCATAATATTTTTGATGTATTCACAAAGCTACCTAGGGTCTCATAATAAGACTTGAGTAGGTGAATACCAATATGCATATATCTAATGGTGAGGTAAATGGAGGAGGATTAGGAGTAAACTTTCATATATATCTATTACTTATTTTTCAATCCAATATATTGGTTGGAGAGGTTGCATTTGAAGAGGAGTGAAGATAGGTCTATTAAAATATGTCTCACCATGTTCTCTATTCTTAGGATTTTGGAGTATATCAAAATATCCAACCTATATTTCATTGTCAATCTCAACCAATTATTGCTTCAACTTCCAAATCATCCACACAATCCTCCCTCAAATATTCAATATGTGAAACATAATTATGAGGAAGATACAAATAATCCTTGACATAACTTTTTGTATCAAAGGATAATATGGTTCTATAATTTTCTAAACTGTTTCAATTTTGAAATCAAAATACAATCAATAATCTATTGTCGAACAATAATAGTAATTTCAGACAAAACATAAATTACTTGAATCTTTTTAAAGGAACCATCTCATTAGGTTCACTACTCAAAACTTAAATTCAAAAAACAACATTCTAAAATCCACAACAAATTTCCAGACATAATAAAGTGTTACAATGTTATTTAAAAAATCTAATTGTAATGAACATATTTATGGTAAATAAATATTCAAATTTTAAATCTATGAAATGTATAATGAATGAAGTCATGGTTTTTCATCATATGTTTGTGATGAGAATATTGAATATTATAATTTTTTAGGCCAATCTTTAGGCACTAATTCACCATTGTTAAATGATCCTTAGTTTATTCATTGTTTTTTTTAGGATTATATTTTTTTTTTCAATTTCTATTAAACCAAACTCAAAATAATGGTATAGATTAAGATTCTTGTCTTTATCCTACATTTGGGTCATATTTGATTCTAGATTTATTATCATAATTAGAAGTTGTATAAATTGTTATTATATATTTTTTAACATATATAAAATGGTTGGATTAGTGAGATATTTATAACAAATTAACTACAACCATGAGAGTCAAACTTTTATTAGATTTGTTCTTAATAAATTGGTTTTGTGATTAAATTTATAACTTTGTACAGTCTATAAGTTAAATAGTTTGCAATTAATTGTTGAAACTTTTATACATGCCTCATCATGAAACAAATGTGTGATTATTTTGCTTTCAATCTATAATTTTTTATATGGCTATATATGTTTGGGAATTGTTTCACTCCTCTATTATAATGATAAATTCATCCTCATATGGAGATTTTATATTATCTTCATAAATTCATCCTCTTTATGAGATTCTTATGAATAATATGATATTCTAGTGTGAATTCTTAATTTTGAACATATCATATTCAGATAGGGGCTAGGATTGATGAGGCAATGGGAACTTTTTTTTCCAATTACATGATATCTTGGGGAGTTCATTTCATGTTCTTATTATTAAATTATGAATGTACATCTGATTATTTTCAAATAATTTTACACTCATCTTTGTTTTCTTATTCTTTTCTTTCATTGTTTCATTTAAAAATTTGAACCATTTAAGGATGCTATGTTATAGATTGTAGTTGTCTTCCAATTCTTTGCTCATTGTTCAACCCTCTCATGGTCTAAATAGTTTTACATTCAACAACCATGTCTAAAGTACATTATATACCCAACCTCTTCCCCTATTTAACACACTCATAAACCTTGTTACTAATCTCATTCGAAGAGGTGGAACAATCAATCTTAGAGGGATCCTCATCCATAGGAGAGAGAAGGGAGCCATCAATCTAGGCTCTAGTACTATTCTAGAAATAGTAGAACTAGAAGCTAGAATCCTAACAATGATAGCCAAGTTGGATAATACACAAGTTTTCCTTTTGAAGGGATTGGGGAACACTTATTGGATGGGTATTATTTCCCCTTCACCACATTTTGATTAGGATTAAGAATTGAAATAATAAAATTCTCAAATTGGTATAAGAAAAATATAAGCCCTTAGTGGAGGGGAGCTCATTTTTTTCCCATGTGCAACTCTAATAATAGATTTCTTAAATTACATGAGTAAATGAAAATGGTAGCTAACAAGTCACATGCATCTAAGATTATTTAAAAGATAAAAGTTATAGGATAAACAACATTTATAGTTTCCTTCTAGGATGAAATAAATAATCAAGTAGAAACATTTATATACTTGTGAGGAAATCATCTATATGTTCCTTCCTCTTGTATTTACTTTCTTTATTACACTTCAAGCCCTTCATGGATAAACCACTTGTAGTAGCAATACCTTCCTCAATGACTTTAAAGGTTAACCTTCTTACTTTTTAACCAAAATTTTAATAACATTCAATTTTGTGTAATTTATGGAGCACTATTATCATTTTAATTTAAAATAATGTAAGAAATTTATATAAATTTAAAAATTAAAAAATCCTAAAATAATAGTTTTAAATTAATTAAAAACATGGTTGGACGACCCCTCTAATTTTGTGGAACTATTTCTTAAAAGCTATTTTAGTTGAATTTTATATAATAGGCAAAGGAAGCCACATATGGCATTAAGACCTTCCTTGATGGTCTTTAAGTTAGGAAATTTTTAATTTCATTCATAGGTCTTGAGGTATTTTAAACAAAAGTTGTGTTTGGAAAAAGGTTTTGATACAAACTACCAAAAAAATTAATGTTATATGTTTATGCTATTAACACATGAAATTTTGGGCCCTAAAATAGCCACATCATCCCCATATTTTAATACAAATGAGACATTGATGCTTTATGTCACTTATAATAGATCTACAATTATTTGATATAGCTCCATTTAGATCAATCCATATATCCTAATTTCTATCAAATCATAGGGTGTCAATTTCAATAATTACACAATGAAGCACATATGATTTTTCATTTGCTAGTAGAGGGTTATCTTATTATGCCATTAAAATAAAATATAGGTCCTCAATACTTTTCATCTTTATTTTCCATCATTACATTGAACCTTATAAGGGACATCTTCATTGGTAATCATCTAATGCATAAAGACAAATAATGTCAAACAATAGCCAGGTTAATTTTATAAATAGCTTAAAATAATCTGTAACATGGGTAAACACTAGAGTCAATTACATAATCTATTATAAACTTATCAATCAAATTTCAAATCATGTCTATTATTCTAATGACTATCTTCCAAATAAAGCATCCTTCTAAATAAATTAAAGTGCTCAATTATGGTTACATGTTACCAATTTTACTTCTTGTAAAATAATATAATCAATAGACTCATAAGATCTTCTAAACATACAATCAATAGCTCTCTTGCTAAGAGATTCTTTACCTTTTACATTTAAACTATTAAAATTCATAATTAACCATGGTAACACTTAATATAGTCTATTAATAAAAATATAAATCCTTCATTTCCTTCCTCTTTTGGGAGACTTGGATCTACAACCAATTATGTGCATCATTCCATCTTTCATCAATGATTTGGAACATCAAGGATTGAACATTGTGCATCATTATACAAAGCCAATCCATTATATCTAGTTGTAGAATTTGTATAGGCAACTTTTTAATTTTTTAAAATGTAAGAATTGATTTATTTTACTATAATATCCAAGAAATTTATAAAAATAAGACTAATAAAATAATTATTAATATCATCTAAATGAGTAAATTTATAACCATATTTCCATATGGAGGATTTTATATTATCTATAAGATTTGAGATAATAGAAAAAACATGTATGTAAAGATTAAATATTCATTTTCTCCTATTCTTGAATCATTATTTCTTTCTTTTTGTACTAGGGTTAAATCTTCATCTAGGTTTGTTGCAAGTACTTATAAGAAACTTTTGTTTAGGTTAGTATCATGTTCTTGTACATTGTATGGTAACTTTCATGATAAATATTATGTGCATGTGTCCCTTCCTCCTATCAAATTTTCTTTATGGACATGAGGAATTTTATTTCTAATTTTTTGGTTTCCTCATCAAAATATTGCTTCAATAGTTTAAAAATTATACTTACAAGCTTATCATCTCTCTCATTTTATTCTCTTATTTGTACCTTCAATAGTGACTAAATTGATTTTACATGACCACCAATGTTAAGTAATGATGCTTTCCTTTTATTACTAGTTGTAGGAAATAAATCTTAGATCTGCAACCTTTATCAAGATTTTTTAAGTCTTTAATGGCACATTTTGTACTAGAGTGCACACTTGTAAATTTAAATTTTAGAAATGTTTTAGATTATGTTTTGTGTGCAATCTAGTAATTTGAATGTTTTGAAATTATTAAAAACTATGATAGATGTTGATTTTTTTTTTGTTAATGGTATGAAAATATTATTGATGAGTAGATGAATTATTAGAACTGTTTTAGATTTGTATTCCCTATATCTAGATAGATTATTTACCAAGGTCTCATTTCTCCTTTAGGTGTACATACATATATAACATGGAAAATGTAGATGTTCCACCTCCAAAATCTTTGTTTGCAAATACCACTAATGAGATTAAGAAATTGAGAGACTCATTAGTACAAGGTGCAAACCCAGGGATATATTTCGAGCCATGCATGTCAATATCACATAGTCTAGAAAAACTAAGAGATGAACTTGAGAGAACTAGTGCATTTTCCCCAGATAGAGTAGTTGCTATTCTTTCCCACATGCGGGAAGAAGTACATGGTGATGTTCCCCTTAAACAAATATAGGATAGTGTGACCAAGAAATGATAAAAAACACTTGTTTTCCTTTTTATCAAAATATATGTAAGGTAAGGGGATATCGAGTCACTAGATGTGTTGATCATGCTATGGATGAATTGATCTACCCACGATTTCTTGCAACACATGGTCAAAACCCAAACAATGACCAAATTCCATTATATTTTGTTCAACAGTTGTATATTGAGGTCCATTTGGGCCTCAAAGTAAACTACCTGGACATTCCACCATATGATGGTCAGGGGTGTGGTAGGATTGCCGATAAGCCCACCTATCATTGAGTAGATAGACCAGTGCTTAGGGCATTGGTTGGTGAGAGGTCTCCTACTCTCACCCCAGCTCTAGCCCCCATAGTAGATGAGGTTGTCGTTGCTTCCCAAAAGGAAGCAATTGACATTGTAGGTGACATTGCGGCTACCACCACTAAGATATTTGTTGATCATGTAGGTCAGTATTTGATGTCTAGAGGTTCTTGATCCATGCCATTTTCAGCATAGTGGACCACAATGGATCCTTTTATAGTGGAAAACATCCCTACTCCCACATAGCTTGACACACTTATAGGAGATATGGCACGCAAGACTTTGCATTGTTTGGTTGAGGACCTCTTGGAGGCATATGCCTTCATTGCATTAGACTATGGGATTGGTATAGAGCATGTCAGAGATTATTTGCAACACAAAGTTCGTTCACTTCTAGGATCCCATCACTCTTAGCCCACTACTAGTGCACGTGAGGATCCACCTACAATTCATTCGACAACTACATAGACTATGAGTTTTATTGAGATGTTGATTGGTTCTGGTTCATCATCGCAAATGCCATCTCACCTTCATAGTCCTCTGCATTCATCATTTATGGTACGACATGGGATAGATAAGATATATGCAGATGTTGATTTGTCGCTTGACCGTTTGGTGGATACGGTGGAGGCGACCATTTCAGAGGACTTAGGTCATCTAATATCAAATGATGTGCATGTTTCAATTATTTTTTATTTTTTTTTAACTAGATATTCATGTACTGATATATATGTATATATATTGTTATAGGTGGACATACCTCAAGTCACTTCTAGCCTTGGTCTAGATCGTGTACATGATCGACGTGACTTTGTGGATGAATCTATTGCCAGTGGATGAATCTAGAGCAAGACCATTCTCATTCAGATGGTCGTTTGACTAGGAGTCAAATTTCATAATAGGCCCTGCATACTAGATTTATGATCTTTACTACATGTATTTGCTTATATGATGATCTTTAGTATTCGACATTTGATGATCTCTAACTTACATTTTCTTATATGATATATACATGCATTTGTCTCTTTGTTTATAACATGTGTTATGTTTATACATTGAATCTCTTTACATGTATGTACATGTGTTTGCTTATGTTTACATGTTTATATGATATATGTATACATTTTCTTTAAATATTCGATATACATACATTTTCTTATTTGATGATCTCTTACACCTTACAGTTCTTTATATGATATACATTTGATCTCTAGTAGAATTTTATGAAATCAATGCCACTTTATAATTAAGTTCATTCATGTTGATCACAATAAATATTTTGCACACACACCCATTGAATTTTATAGTAAGCAGTAAAAAATTATAAAATAAATGACTCCCAAGCTCAAGTAAACTAATGATACTTTATAAATGAGTGTATTTACAAGCCTATTTGTTAATGCACGTGTTCTTCTAGTTTTAAAATTTGATAAAAATGATAAAATTAAAATCTTGATAGAAAATAAGAACAAATAAAGTGCATCACTTTGTGGTACACAAAACTCCTATTTTTTTTAAAATGACTTAAGCAACATGAACCATTGAGGAGTTGAGAACAAAATATAATCTTTTTGACAAGTAACAAAACTCAATTCAAATTATACCTCTATTATCTTTTCAACAAGTAACAAAATTCAATTCAAATATAATTAATAAAATTCATTTTATTTTTTTATTCAAGGGGTAAATGCTTTTGACCAGAGCTATGAACCGGATACAACCATTCAACAATACCACCCCAACGGGGTTTGAACCTTGGTGGCAAGAACAACAATGCCACCTATAAACCATCACACCATGCCAATACCGGCCAATTAATAAAATTCAATTCAAATTATACCTCTATTATAGATATTTGACAAGTAACAAAATTCTAAAATTACTAGATATGTTGTGCATACCTATACATTAAATAACAACAAACTCCACAATGAAATAACTTGTTTGATTACCACTTGATTCATTTAAACTGGGCTCTAGTTATTTCATACACTAATGTAATTTTTTTCCCATATGCATATAAATACATGCTTATTTTTCATTATTCTAGCTACCAAATTGCAAGATTAATTTGCATTTATATCACTTGGAATGCAGATTTTGGAGAAGAGGTTTTTGCATAGACAACTTTTCATTTTTATCAATCAAGGAAAAATTTGGAGGAGAATTTAACTAAGTTGGTAGAGGATTTGTTTTGAGTCATCTTTAAGTTGACTTGAAGAAAATGGGACAACAAAGAAAAAGAAAAAATGTGTCTCAATGAAAATTGTCAAAAGAAGAAGAACAAAAGAGGTGTGAACAAAACTTGGAAAATTATCATAGAAAGAAACAAGGTACATGCATGTTTCTTCTCTCTCTCTCTCAAGTGTGTGTTTAGGACTTTTATTAACACCTCAATTTGTTTTTCTTATAAATATATTTCCAATAGTCATCTTGCATAGACATTACCTAAATTCTTTATCATCTATTTCCAATTGCTTTTGTTCCATAGTGTTTAGGAATTTTATGTGTAGAGCTCCCCATTTTGACAGGATTGAAGATGTTGTTAGGAACTTGATCTCAGGTTTTTGGCATGATCAGACTCGTCCATCATCAAATACTGGAGATGTTATGAGACACAAGATTGGGCCTAGTATTTATGAAAATCATATCAAACATTGGCTAGACATCACACAATTTGAGATGTATATGAACTTTTGTAATACATATCCTCATATAAAGATTGGGAAGACAATGTTTCAAAGGTTAAAGTCATATTATGTGAAGATAAACAAGTTTTTTGAAACTTGTTGTTGATGTTATCATATTTAATTTGATCTCTACTATCAGGTGTTTTGAAAGATGAGAGAAGAAAGTTGTGGTTTTCAAAATGCACCTCCTAAATAGGAAAGTTTGTTTATAAAGTCTATATTATGTGATCATGAAAATGGACCTCAAATAAACTACATAAAAGGAATTTGTGAGACATGTGGAAATTTGGCTAAATTTCCTTCAAGAAATGAGGATACTGACCTTACAAAGACAACAAATTGCAAGAGGTAAGTACTATTTTTAGAGAGTTTATTTGCTTCAATTTGATTAGATTGTTATTTGAATTCTCTAATGTAATGTTTCATTGATTGTGTGGTTTATTACTTATTCACATAGTTTACTCACATAGGTACAAGTATGTAAAGTTGCAAACAAATTTTGGGAAAGAATCCATAAGGTTGAACTATGTAGAAGAGGAGATTCCCATTGGAAAATTTATGGAATTTTAAAAAAAATTGATACGACCATACATACATCATTCCTTTTTTGCTAAGTGGCAAGCACAAAAATTACAAACATTAAGAGATACTTTCCCATGTGGAACAGTTCTATCAGTAGTCAACTTTTTAGAAAATTACTCCTTTGTACATCAAAAGGAGATTCAATCGGAGTATTACTTTTCGAATCATATCACTATTATGGTTCATGTGTGTTATCAACATGCACAATCAGAATTGGATCATGTTGAGAGTACAAATGAAGAACGAACCATTAAGAAAGAATATCACTTTTATATTAGTGATGACGCGAGTATGATATGCTTTTGTCCAACATTGTTTTACAATTTTTGAGAATTTGAGAAGGTGGGTAAAAATTTGAAAATCATTTTGTATGGTTAGATGGATGTGCGGCACAATTCAAATCTTCACGACCATCCTATGCAATTTGTAGATATCATAAAATTTACAAAATACCATATGTTTGGAGTTTTTTTTAGAGTGGGCATGGAAAGGGTGAGCATGATGGAGCAGGAGCTTGCATAAAACGAGCTTTAAGAAAGCATCAAATGAGTTATCCAGAAGATCATCTAGACAATGCACATGATGTTGTTGAATGGTGCAAGAAACACTTTGCATCAAATGTGGTCGTCACATCTTTAAGAACAAACCGACACATTCCACATAGAGTGTTTTAGGAGATATCAGGTATGTATAAATTACATTTTCAAAAATTTGAATTTATTTAAATTTAAAATTTATATATATATACATGTTTGTTCACATAAGTTTTTTGTTGTACATGTATCTAGGTGTGGATAGAAGATCAATGCATGGATGCAAGAGGGTAGAAAAAACAAGATATTTACATTGTGTTAGGAGTTTAGATGGTCGCCATGGATGGAAATTAGACACAAGGGATTACTCTTGGTTTTGCAATGAGTGCATTGTGGGAAACTCTGATCATGCATGCAACAACCAAGAACTTGGATATGTTGGTAAATGGGATACAGTGCCACTAGTTATTTTAGAAACATATGATGAAAATGAGGAAGAAAGATTTGAAGACATTCCTTTGATTTCGATTGATTATGATTATATTTTAGGATTGGTTAGAAAAGGTACATGTGCCTTCCTCAATTTAAATATTATATAGCATTCCAGCACGATCTTAGAGACATTTCATTTTCAGAATTTTTGCCAATTCTAGGTATATATATGCTTTGCAGTCATGGCCAGAAATGAAACATCGAAGGTGTTAACTATTATTTATTGCATTGCACAGAAGAGAGGAATAAGCTAACACAACCTAAAACAAGTGATGAAATTTCATTTCCCACAGGTGAGTTTGAATTTTAAATTATATATACATTGTGTTCACATGTGCACATTACATTATAAAAATTAAATATATATTGTACAAACCTTGAGCATGAAAATGTTGTACACATTCATATGTCTTACCTTAGGTTCATGTATACCATGCAGGTTCTGCTGAAGTGCAAGGGACATATCTAAAATAAGTCAAAGTTGTTCAACATGGGATTCATTTTGTTGACTATCAACTTGATAACAAGGTATATCAATATAGTCACTCAATAATTGCTATTGCCCTACATCTTCATGCAGTCTCACATGCACGTGGTCGAAGAAAATGGAGACTAGATAGTGATGATCATCAAAAAATTCTACATGTTATTGAAGAGTGGGTTGAACCAGAATCTTTGACTTAGATTATATCCATGAATTTCAAGTTCACTTATAACCCTATACATGTTCAAGTGAGAACTTATAGCAACTTGTACATAGTTGTAAATCATTTTGTGTAAATTGCAATTATATGTACATATTTGTTCCATGGAAAATTCTTAAGTTCAAGAATCTTTGATAGCATCATCTCTCACTTTTTTTGATTGCATGTAAACCCATATATATGCTTTCAATACTTATTTGAAACCTAGTGAAATTTTTTAAAATCATTTTTCCTAAATTACAATTATATACAACTTATATTTTTTCTATCGAATTGTTCCATGGGAAATTATGTAAATTATAAAATTAAGTATTAAATCTAATTATAAAATTATTGTACACATATTTAAAACATAAATTAATGAAAATTAAAAAATAAACTTGCCATCAATTTAATTCACAAAAAATACCACAAATGGAAATAGAAAGTTCCCCTCTAACCTTAACCCTCTACCCTCTACCCTTAAGCCTTAAAACCTTAACCCTTATACCCTTTACCCTTAACCCTTAAACCCTAAACCCTTGGACCCACTACCCTTTATCTCTCTCCCACTCCCCCCTCTCTCTCTCAAGTCTCTCCCTCCTACCCCTCTCCCTCTCTCCCTTCTACCTCTTAACCCTTAAAACCAAAACTCCTTTTGTAAAATTTCGAAATTTTCGTGATCTCTTTCGACGTGATTTCTTCAGTGCCTTCGACGATCCTTTACCTTAATTTGAACCGAACCTCGACTTTACCACTTCACGGAACCTCGAACTCCACGCACTCGACCGGTTCCCATTTACCCTTAAACCTTCTCCCTGACTCCTCCATCTTCAGTTCCCATCTCGCGTGACTCTTCTCCCACTTCTCCATCTTTAAGTTAATGATATAGGCCTTCCATAAAATTTTCCAGCCATAGTTGCCATTCTCTCCATCTGAAAAAATCCATGCAGGCCCATTAAAAAAACACAAGAATAGTTAAAGAATACCTATAAGCACAAAGCTAACGAATCTTCAATTTCATTGCTCAGTTGATTTAAAGCATGCTTGAACAAAATAACCTTTTGGGTCTCTAAATCTTATACAATATATGATACGAAGCAATTTCATCATGGTGGGAAAATCACTACACTAAAAAGATTTGTAGAGAGAATAAAATCCAAGAGGTTCATAGGGTTGTAAATACATTAGAATTAGAATAGGTACAACTAAAAAAGGAGTGACTCATCTAATCCTTTAACCACAATTTGCATTTTAGAATACAAAAATATGGAATACGCATCATCAAATTAGTCAGGCTGTACAAACGGGCCTCATCTTTCAACCGAATATTCTCAATATGCAGTTGCTACTCTTGAAGATTGAATTCTGCAATAACAACAAGTCCTCTGCAGTTGGTGCATATGGGATTTCTCATGGCTTATTTAATTTCCATGTTCTCCAAGTGAAGCTTCTCATTATCCTACTTGAGGAGAGTGTTTTCATGACACTCGTGTTGAGCCTGAAAGTCTAAGATTTGAAAAGCCATGATTATAAAAATTTAATTAATAAAGCATGAAACCCTAAAGTTCATCAATTTTGCAACATTACTACAAATTTTTGATCATTTTCTTAATCTCCACATACTTTCATCTAGGTTCACCAATTCTAGAACCATAACTTAATCTGGCATGGTGCAAGCCCCAATTGCTTACTCAAAAGCTACCTTTGCTTCTCATCTGAGTGAGGGCACACCAAAATAGCAATAAAGTATATAATCTCACACCAAAACATCCATGTGAAACCTCCACCAACTTCTCAAAATAAAAAGTATATAATTAATGATAATTATATATTATTATTATTATATATTATAATAATAATATATAATTAATAATAATTATATATTGTTATTATAATATATTATAATAACAATACATAATTAATAATAATTATATATTGTTATTATAATATATTATAATAATAATACATAATTAATAATAATTATATATTGTTATTATAATATATTATAATAAAAACATATTATTATTATTAATTATATATTATTATATTAATATATTATAATAATAATATATAATTAATAATCATTATATATTATTATTATTATAATATATTATAATAATAAGTATATTATAATAAAAAAGTATATAATTTCTCGAATTTATATTTATATTAATATTATATATTAAGTAAAATCAAACTATTTTAAAATGGCAAAAACAAAAAAAAAAAAAAATTCCTAAGGGGGTTCGACCGAACACATTGAGAAGGTTTGATCAAATCCCTGAAACATCCATTATTTTATTATAATTTGAAATGGTTCGGTTGAACCTTTGTTTGACCAAACCCATATTCGACCAAACACTTTTTTTGGTTCGGCATCTTTTTTCACCTTCTCCTTCCTTGGCACCAAAAATGTCCAGAATTTTGCACTTCAAAGCTCGATTTGAGAATGAAAATGGAGGAGACTTCACAAACCCAATTGGTATTAGGTATCCCTCAGAACGAGCTATCCAACAAATATAATTTTAATATGTTTTGGTTTTATTATCTACTTATTTCTTAAGTTTTATTATATATAGGTTTTTCACCAAAAATGAAGCTCATTGTTCTCCACATGTGGAAAAATAGAAGATTATCAAAAAAAAAAATGAAAAAGATGAGTGCACTAGATATTGGAGTCCTTGATCCAATGAAAAAAAGAAAAAATTTGATACATACAATAAAAATTATGCGTTATACAGTCGCGCTATGTCTAAATTGTAATTGATTTGACTTTGAAACTTGATTAAAGAAAAAATATTCAATAAAAAACTATCTAACCAAGTGGAAGCACTAGATATTGGAGTTACAAATCTAAATTTGAAAGAATTAGAATTTATCCTTCATAAAAAAAACTTATGCATTATATAATGTGCATCACTTTTTAAAAATATTGTTTTAAAAAAAAACTAGTTGTTGTGGGAGATGGAAAAAGAAGTGCAATCTGATTCCAAAAAAATTGAAAAAAATATTTTTGGAATCTATAGACAAAATGTGACGAGACTCTAATTTGCATCATCTTCAAATTCCTCACGATTTATCCACTATAGGTACCCGAATGTTAAAATTTAGTTTAAAAAAAAAAAATCAGTGACCAGTTTGGCCAAAAATTGTAAACCACTATTGTGGGATCACCCCCTAGGTTTAATCCTATCTTCAAGTCCTTTCAATATTTTTGAGTGTTGGTGAGGCTTCCAAGCCTACCTCTATATTTTTTGTCTATTGCATGACTCTCCTCCATTAACAATTTTCTTAGAAATCTTCATTCTATCCCTTGTTGAGAAGAATGTATACAAACTTCACATATGCTAGAGTTTTTGTTGGGCTTGACTTTTCAAAGAAACTATAAGAAGAAATATGTTTAAAATTGAGAGGTAAGATATTTAAACAATACATCTATTATGAAGGTATCCATTTCAAGTTTATATTATGCTTTGTTATAGGCCATTTATCTACAAGGTATTCTATTCTTTCTCATTTAGTCCCACAATGAAGACATACTACTTGGTGGCTTGGGGTCAAATATTGGAACCGGGTAATTGGCCATAATGAGGACACTCTCCCTAAGGCATTTATAAATATTTCATCTTTTAAATATACCAATTCCTTTATGAGTGTTTCTAGGAGTGCATCTTCTAATTCTATTGATTTTCCTATGGCTCAATGATTTCATACTATTGTCCCTCCAATTGTTATGGATAAGGTGTTTGATTCTTTAGTAAAGATTGTTTATCTTTCTCCTACAATCAATATGATTCCTTCTCCTCCAACAACTTCAACTCATAGATCCCATGCCACAAAATCTAATGAATTAATCATGATATAAAGAAAGAAGATGGATGTTTCTACAACTAAAAATGTAATGGTGGAAGTAAGATGATCATGCAATCCCATGAGAAAATGACTAAATAAAGGGTGCCTTATTAATTCATTTGATAAAATTGGTATGCCTTTTAGGGTTTAAAAGTTAAAATTATAGTTTTGATAATATTAGGATAGATATAATATATTTCTAGATGAATCTAGTGAACTCAATGTTACAAAATTTATGCTTTAATGCTCAACTATTTTTCCACTAGGTGCCTAACATAGGTTTACTACCAAAAAATAATTTGAATAAGCAACTGATTTGATATATATACAAATAATATAGTAAGTTGGGAATGGAAAATATTGACAGAAATTTATTGAAAAGAGAGAAATAAAGAAATGTAAAACCTATTGTGGGGATGGATCTACAACTAGAAATGGGCTAATAAGGTTTAAGAGTTGCTCTATTGTGAATTTTATACTATCATGACCGGCCCAGATGGGAATTTTTGTAATGTAAAGTGAGGTAATATCAGTGTATAAAAACGTGTACACCTTACATTTTCACACTATGTTTGCATCCCCTTAATCACATCACTCAATTAAGCTTTATAATTGCTTGAATTATACATTCCAAAGCCTTATTATTCTCAAGCTTCGAAAGTGGAAACCATATTAAAGTTTCAATCACAACAATTAAATTAAACACTTTGAAATTGTGTATCCTGTGTTTTAGGGTCCCAGTAATCATTCCGACTGAAGGGAGAATGGGTCCCCTTTAAGTGCTAGGACCCAATTTTAATATGTTTTTGGTGACATTTTAATGATTCAAATTCAAGTTTCAAATGTCAGCTTGTGTAATATAACTTTTAGGAAATTAGATAAACACCTATAAATGCATAGTCCTTTTATCAATTCAAAAGATCTAGCATTATAAAAATTTCAAGAGCATTGAAGAGCAACATTATTACTATCTACAATAACAATCAAGATCATATCATCATAGTTGAATTTCATGTGTTCATATGTTTCTAGAGCTAACATTGTGATGTAGGTTTCAAGCATTCAAGCATCAAACCACAATCAAGACAATTAAGAAAGATCTAGACTTGAGGATATGTTGGATTCCGTACCTATGTGGGCAACCATTAAGGGTTTGGTGAGTTGTGACATAGCTTTGTTCATTCATCAAATTCATTCCACTATATTATTATTTTTTCATCAAGGTTTAATTACTAAATTGGGGTTTGACCAAGGTAAACCCCTATTCACCCAAAAATAAACAATTTTTATTCTCTCTTTGTATGTGCAAATTTATAGGTGGAAGGACTTTCAAAAGCCAATCAAAAAGAGAAATTTTGTAAAGTTGTCAAAGCTAACATTGTTGTCAAGCTTTTACGGAAATTTATCTACATATTTAATATTTCCAACTTTGGAAAGTCAAACCTAGGAGTAACTGGGGCAAAAGCTTAGATCCAGGATCTAAGGATTACAAAATCAGATTTGGACCTTACACTAGTACCCATTCACCCTAGGGTGAACCTGTCCTGCTACAAAGCTCAATACCTACTTTTTAGGCTAGGTGTACACCATTCTTGCCTTCTCATATTTTCCTACCAATTACTATTTCCATTTTTGTTATCATAATACTCTACATTTCAAGTGTTAGGTCATGTAATATGTTAGTTAATGCATTTCAAATTATCTCCCAAAAGTGCCAATAAGTCATTTTTGTCATAAGAAAACAACAGATCCTTCCCAATAGGGTTGACTCACCTTGAGGTTGAAAGTCAATCCTATCCCTAGGAGATATTTTTTTCTAATGAAATTAGGGAAAATGTGTGTTGCATGTGTTCCATTTTTTTTAACTCTAGGATGCCCCCTTTTTCTCCAGTTCATCCTGGTGACCACCCTTTTCCTTTATTTCATTATTATGGTGTAAAGTTGTTATAATATAAAAGGAATGTTACTCACCTTCCTAGGTGTTTATAACTTCTTCTAATTTAGTTGTATAACATTATGGCACATTCTATCTCAATTATATAGTCCTATTTTTGTTGTAGAATGCTCATATTCCACTTAAATGATCAAATATCTTGAGTTGAATCTTGGGGGCAAGGGTTAAAGGGTGTGTTGTATAGGTGATTAACTTAGCCAATTTCCTAGTTGGTTGGTATATTTCAACCTCCCACATTTAGAAAATTATTTATATATGTAAACATATTGTTTGGTGTTGGTGGTATGTGTAATAGTGGTGATTATACAAAAAAACCCTAGGAATTATATCTACCACAAGTGGTGTGCACTTATGATAGAGACAACAAGATGGAAAAGTGATCACAATGGGGCATGTAAGAGTGTAAAGGCATGATATTTAAGGTGATCATAATAGATAGTTTATGCATATTTAGGATGGCTTTGGTGAATCAAAATGTATCTAATTTATTTATAAATTGGGATATTTATGATGGAATCAAATGTAAAGAAAAGGATATCTAAAACATTATAAGACATCAAATCATTTAAAATATTCATAACACCATCATGTATTTCTTGTGACTTATGATAATCCTCTCCAAATAATTTTTTTTTGTTAGCAATAAGAAAAAGTATGTTATTCAAGAAAGAAAGCATCACTAAGGTTCACTTTAGATGTATCATCAAGAAGCAAGGAATGCTAAGTGCATGAATAAGAGATTCCAATGGTGTAGAGGAATTATCATCATGAGTGGTAGGAGGTTATCATCAAATTTGGGTATAACTACATCATGTGAAGAAGAAAACAAGCTATGTATATCACTAATGCAAGCATCTTGGTCTTCAAAGAATTAGGTATATCATTGTAAATAGAAAGAGCTTGTATATCAATAGCCAATGAATTATGTTCATAAATTAAGGACTACCATGAGAGATAATAATTCTATTATTTTCATCAAAGATAATTGTAGTGTCAAATATTATATGCCCTTGCAATTTCAATTTACATTTTTTGTTTACTTTGGTGTCCATTTCCTTAATATTTTTGTAGGCTCATTCCATACCTTACATCATCCTTTCTCCTTCTCAAGGTGCTCAAGCTTCCTTTTCCAGGATCCCTTTTCATGTTGCCTTTGTGTTAGACCATACTTTTCTAGTCTCTCATCATTTTTACAATGTAAATTTTTTAGACATTAGA
>VDFB02331960.1:0-52097 GCA_007258455.2 Sequoia sempervirens
ATGTCACCATTAATACAACCAATTGTGCAAGACCATACCCCAAACAAAATCACGATAACAGTACCCCATAATACATACATTTACAACTTAATTCACAAAGTCTATTTCCTAACCTCTGGAAGTTAAAATCACAATAACACTTAACAATTGACTTGAATTTTGAAAATTTCAAAAAAAATAAACCCATAAAGGCTTCCTTAACCATAATCTTTTAAAATAAAATTCTAAAGTTGATATATTCTTTAAAAGAATATCATGGCCACTAACATACCACCAACTTTAATATATATATTTTCAATATATTTATAAATACATTAAAATAAATTCAAGGAAGTTTATTTAATCCTCTTAACTTGTATTTTAAGTAGTATATATGTTTAAGGTTTAGTTAAGTAGAAATATTGTAAACAAAGAAAAGATATTTGCAGTCCATGCAATCAAATCAACTATAAGGTATTTTAAAAACAAATGTTACTTCAGCAAATTCATTCAATTCAAATTTCTAAACGCAGTAAATAAAATGTCGCCTAACAACAATAAGAAATAGATTAAAGTCACTGTGAGGCTACCCAAAAAAGATTAACGTGAATAGTAGATTAATAATCTTATGATCTCTAGTCTAAAATGAATTAAAGACAACTAGTGAGGAATAGTAATAGTTGCGCAAGGATTACTTCTACAGTTTTTCCATAATTCTAATGGCTTCTATATGGCGCAAGTCTTTTATCAAATATTAGAATTAAAGACAACTAGTGAGGAATAGTAATAGTTGCGCAAGGATTACTTCTACAGTTTTTCCATAATTCTAATGGCTTCTATATGGCGCAAGTCTTTTATCAAATATTAGTTTATATGTAAGAATCAAAAATTTCAATTAAATTCATTTATATCCTAGATACCCGCATCAAACTTGAGGAGGCTGAATGTTAATGAAAGAGAGAAAGATGGGGTGTATTTTCCCTACTGTAGCATCAGTTTCATTCTAGACAACCATTGAGTTGCTCAAAAGGAATAAAGACTTCAAATTTTAAAAAGCCATACAAAATTTAATGAAAATGATATATGGGGCTGATAATTTCGAGTAGATTCTACAATCTATTAATTGTGTTATCTAAAGTTGGCAAAATAACGAATACATAACATTCTATAGTGAAATAGAAGGACGTTATCTTTAAGTGAGAAATATTCAACAAAGGATAGGTGTTCAATATTCCATGTAATCTCAACTAAGGTGAGTGGCGATAACTCAAACATAGAGCAATAGAATAATACATCATGGAGAGCACTTATAGTAATAAACAACTATATTTATGCAATAATAATGAAATTATTTCAAGATCAGATTTACTCTCCAACCGTCTAACTTACAGAATAAATAATATGTGACATGCACAGGTATCATAAAATAGAATATTCAAGAATTGCAAAATAATATTTAAACTAGAAATTCTGTGAATCATATTATATGTATAATACAAGAACCGTATTTAGTCTAAACCTTCAAAATGTAGAAGGAAACATCAAATTCTAAATCACAAAATTCATTTTTAAATTGCATGTTGCTAAATATACCCAAATATGGATAGATTAAATTTGAAAGCAAGATGATTACAATTAAAGGAACAAATGGAAGAAACAGATCTTTTAAAAACAAAGGAAATTAAAACTTTCATAATAAATAATAACGAACTAGAAATGTATTTCCAATAAACATTTGCAAACTCTTACAACCATTTCTAAAAAGTTCAGATTTGGAATTGAGCATTTACAAATTATGTTTTATTTCTTTCTTCTTTAAAATTCAAATACTCTTCTAAGTTATTTCTTTATTGTTTGTGTAGGTTTAGCAAAATAATTCCTTTACAGAGCAACAAAATTCAACATTATATTTTCAGAATTAAACACAAGAATTTAAAACCAAAGAAGAAAACCTGTTTAAACTTGATGGTTGGCTAGAATCAAATTCTGAAGCTTCTGCCAAAACTGCTTAAATTCACCAAATCTTGCCGAAGTAATCCAAGACAATCTAACTCAAAATTATGCTTGCCAACAAAATCTAAGATCAAAGTTTTTTTTCTTAAAACAACTGTCGTGCAAAATATTCTTAAAACTGTTGTGTGAAAGTTCTTCCAGATTATTCCCGTGAATGAAAAATTTGCAACCCCAAAACTTTTAATGCATTTAATTAACTCTCAATTATAAAACTTAACTGATAGACCAGTATGCATTCAAAAATGATCAATCAGTACTAACTTACCCTTTTAACATCAAATCAAATTTTTTAACTTCAAATCCAAAAATCCATAACATATTGAAAACAACATCTTTTAAAATATCTACCTTCCATGTAAATCCCATTTGAACAACTAAGTCAACAATTATATTTAATTAAATTCTTTACAAAGTTAAATTTCACTTTAAAAGTAAATAACTTATTTAATTTAAATTAATAAATTAAACCACAAGCATTTAATCAAATATATATTAACAGATAATCATTGATCTTAAATTCTGAATTCCCAACAAAACAATACAAACAAGTACGACACAAAAAAATGAAGTAGACAACAAGGAAGGGTAACAAATAGGTACTCATTTAATAAAGAACGATGGTTCAATAAGGACCTGTCACTACCTCCAGATCAACATAATTGCATTGGATTAGGGTACGCTCAGACCTGAAAAGTAGGTGGAGCCAATACCCATACCTATATTTGCATGAAACATGACAGTTAAACATATAAACTTGTATCAAAAAACACATCATGAAGAAGAATCGTAGCGTAGGAGGGTACTCACGAATGAGTAGTGCTACACTGTCTTCTTCACTGAAACTAACAAACATCATATATCATAGACAATCATTTCAACATGATAACCACATAAAAACTCATAAACAACGTAATCCATATCATGTATGTCTCTATCACAATATCATCTCACAAACACAACTAGATAATCAGAATGTCAAATGTATCATCCACAGAGTGTAAAAACAACATAGTATCATAATCAACTAAAGCATCCATCTCTCAAGCTGAATCAAACAAAAAATAGAGTGTCACAACTGGAGGGGCACTACATTTAAGATATTAATCTTCTAAGTTCAAAATCTTATTATAATATTTATTTAGTTTAAACAACTATTATGATATATCACAGTACAGTTTGACTGGAAAATAATGAAATCAAATTCTACAGTATATTTTAAATCACAAATTTCATTTTCCTCAGATTCTAAATACAACTTAAATTAAAAGACATTTTCAAACAAAATTTACAAATAACATTTTTCCCCTTTATATATAATTTTTTTCCAGAAAATAACTTATTTTTATTTTTCATTATTTGCTCACATTTCCTACATATACACTATATATATATATTAAATCTATATATATGTATATACATATATACATATATGTATATAAATACTGAAATAAATATATATCAATTCATCTAATGCTGCTGCAATTGAAGCACAAAATAAACTGAATATATGCACAAAATATATACATATATATAAACCTCCACATTAATATTTAAAAACTACAAAACATAATAAAATATCATATATATGTTTATTTTATCCAACAATTTTCCCATGAAAGAAATACAGTGACAAAAGAGAAGTGTAAAAATTTCCAGAGTGCTCGAATAGGGAAAATATAGGGAACGAAAGGGTTCTCAGACGAGAGAGATTTTCAGAGGTTTAAAGCTGAGAAGATTCCAAAGACAGAGGGAATCGAGATTTCAATAGGAATTCTAGAATGAAAATTATAGAGAGGAAGGAGAAATCTACAGACAAGAAGAAATAATTATAGAGAATGGGATTTTCCCAAACACACACAGAAAACATATTTTCTCTTTCAAACAAATTTCCTTTCTCCTTTTAAAAACTAAATCTACAGAGATCAAATTATGAAATTCGAATTACCTAGAGTCCTACGCAAAGCTCGATTCGAGGACGAAATGATGCGCGACTCCAGCCAGCTGCAATCTTCCAAATCCGAGATTCAAAACCCCAACAACAATGGATTCGACAACAAAACCCAATGCAAGCCAAAAATCAAATCTTCTCAGATCAAATCGACGAAAAACCACACAGATTACTAATCCTCAGAAAAATTTTCAACAATTTTTTTTTGAGTTGCAACATTTTTTCATTTTTCATTTCCTCCCTCTTGCTTTTTCGAAAAAGCAATATTTGGAAATATACTTTTTCCAAAAAAACCAAATCAGAAGTTGTCATAAATTTTCTGACAACTTTCCCATGCAAATTCCACTTAACCCACCATTTCTGCCATTTTCCAATTTTGGAAGAAGAATCTTCCATAATTAATTTACACCAAAAAAAATATGCCTTTTAAATATTTTAATTTCATTTTAATAAAATTAATTTTTTGAAAAATAAACAATTAATTAATAATAATTTTAAACAACATTTCACTTAATTATAATTGAAGTTTAAAATTTATTTTATTAAATCACATTTTTCTAATTAAAAGAAATAAGATAATGATTTCCTTAACTTTATTTCTTTTAAAAATAAACCATAATAATTTATCTAACTATTTATTTAATTTAATGATTTAAATTAAAGGATAGCTTCACATTTTAAAATAACACTAAAAATGCTAATGTACACCATAATTTTCCAAAGTATTAATATTATAAGCAATATTGAACCTTTCATTAATTTAATATTTTGCACCATAGACTAGCATTTAATTTAAATCATAAAGCACTAGACCAAGCCATAAACACACTTATAAAATTCATGAATTAAAATGATTTAATTAACAACCATGCCCACACGAATGAAGTACAGACACAACATGAACAATCCCTGGACCAACCACTGACATAGGCGGGGTACTTTCTTACCAACTCCCTAACCACATCAACCATTGGGTCTGTAGGATGCGCTTAGACCCAAAAATGCAGGTGGAGTCGACACCTAGTACTTGCATTCCTGCATAACACAAAACGTCGAACATCATATACATATGCAAATAATTCATAGTCAAACACATTGTGAAGGAGAGTTATGGTGAGGCAGGGCGCTCATGGATGAGCGATGCCACCCCGTCTCCTTCACCCGAATCAAATACAGTAAACAAAATCTAGGTATCACATTATCAAAATAACTCACAAAGTAACATCATCATAACATGAGTATCCCACACATAAGTCCAACTATCATAAGTAAATAAGCATAACTGTCTGCCACACCCAACACATGGCAGAAAAGCTGTCAAACAGAGTATCAAATTTTCATTAAAACATAACCAAAAATCACACTAAAGGAAAACACGCACACCAAAGCAATATCAAAGTATTAGAACATGAGAGGCACTACAATACAAGTATGAGAGTATTTTATATTAGTAGTTTGTCCTATCACAAATATAAAAAGTGAGATATTAAAATAAGACACTCATTTAAACAAGTATTGTTATCATAGTGAAAAATATTGTTATGTGTATAACTATTGGGGTAGCAATGTACAAGCATAGGAGTATTTCATATTAATAGTTTGTCCTATCACAAATATATAAAAGGTGAGATGTATTTTTCCAATAAATGTGAAGTATTTTCAAAATGTTTTAGTGTAACGATTGATCCATTTTGTTTTATATAAGTTGTATTTTAAATAATCATGTATAAAAACAATAAATAGATTTTTTTTGTTCAACTATTGGTCATTTGTGTGAAATAGTATTTTTGTGTTCAACTATTGTCCAATTGTGTTGAATATACAAGCTAAAGATAAAAAAAAATTATGGTTACCAATAGGTATTTGGTGCATTTAGGTTGCATATAAGTTTTATTTTAAATAAAGGTATGATATTCTACAAGCAACAAATGATATTTTTTTTCAATTACTAGGCATGATTAAGTTTCAGTCAAATCTTTAAAAATTCAAAATTTGGACACTTCTCAATAGATGTGGTGATGTGGCAAGTTGCATCATGAGTCACACCTCCAAACCTTAATTATAGATAGATAAGAGGTCAATCCACATTTCAAAAGAAAAACGAAGGTCCTACGATATTTCATGCAATGGCTACATGCTCACAAAATTAGCTCGCATGACTATTGCCCCTCTCCCCTATTGCTTTTTTCAAAATCAATCCTTGGAAAGGAAACCAATAAGAGAGTGCCAAATTTTTTATATAGGCCAACACCCATACTTGCACCCAAGCCTACAATCTTATTCATGTCTTTTCTGATATGTTGGAAGGTAACTCATTCTCACTTTGAAGTCAATTGTTTTGATTCATCAATGATCAGTTTTAATTGTCAGAAGATATATTTCTAGACTTAATTTCTTTAATAAGGATATGAAATTCACCTTCCACAATTAACTTTTTCCATGCTTTACATGTAATGACTTTTTTAGGTCCATTCCAATATTTTTGGAAAGTTTCAAAATTATTAGAGAACACCAACCTTATTGGAGAGGAATTTTGACAATGGTAGTGATTTCAAGAAATCAAAATGGATCCAATGGTACTTTTCAGATGCAATTTTGACATTGGAAGCTCTCCACACTTATTTGAAAAGTTTGATAAATTTGGAAAGCACCAGTTTTCTTAAGAATATTTTGGCATGGTAGAATTCATATTTGGTCCATTTTAATATTTTTCATAATTTTGGATGGATGTGTGAAAAATAATTAAATAATTAAATATTAACTTGTCAAGAAAATAAAAAATAAAAAACAACTTATATTTAATTATTTAAAAAAAAGTCTTTTTTTGGAGAAAAATAAGAAGACAAATAATAATATTTTATTCTTACAAAAAGTGCTTATAAAAAGAGGTTTTGAGAAGAGAAAAATCATTTGAATATTTTATCAAATCCTTGATTATTTGAGAGATTGAACCAGGTTCATTCTTTAACCAAAGGATGAAAGTCCTTTTGACCATCAATTTCATGGATGAAAACCTATTTGACTAATTGAGTAGATTCATAGAGTTCACCATTGAACTAAAGATTTGTGAAGTGTTTGGTGCTCAAAATCCAGATAGCATTCCAAGTTTTACATTTTGTTTTAAGTTTCCAATTTTGGGATTGTGCTAAAGTAGAGAAATATATTTTCCAAATCTATTCTTGTTATCCAAAGTGGAAGATAAAGTTTATTGGATATTTGTAACAAATAATAAATTTATGAAATTGGAGGTATTTGTTTAGATTGCCATTTTATGTTTGTTGGCCGCCACTTTTATGGATTTTTAAATATAAAATTGCTGGTCACTCAAACTGGTGCGTGGGTTTTCCAGCAATCATAAGGAGGTTTGGAGAGAATAAAGAAGTGACAACAATAAGGGTAACTTAGTGAACTACTCATGCAGAAGTGGAGGTTGTGTTCATAAGTGTAAAGTATGCCATTAGAAAAGGGTATTCAAAAATTTGGGTGGAAGGTGACTCAATGAATGTCATTAATTATCTGAATGGTGTGCATCCCCCAAGTTGGAATGTGGATCAACTTATCAAAGATACAGTAATTATGATTCAAACATGTGTTGAGACTCGTATATCTCATGTGTATCAGGAAGGCAACTCTCTTGTTGATTGCTTTGCCAACATGGTTGTTAGTCTTAGTGAATTTGGCTCGTGGGAGGAGGGATCTATCATTCCCGAGAATGCTAGGAACATCTTAAGAATTGATGGTATTGGATAATTTGATACGGATTTTATGGTCTTGTAATTCGCTCCATTTGGCACACTTTGTGGGTGTTGTTTGGCTCTTTGGCTTGTATTTGGTTATTTTCTACCAGAGTTCAATGTTGGCTACTAGGGGTTCCATGGGCAGAGACAGGAATCATGTTGAGCCTAACTCGTGTGGTGATATTCAAAGGAGGAAGAAGCCATGGAACATCCTCAGTCATGGAAATTTTACTCCTTTTATGGAGAGGTTACATGGGCATGACCTGAATGCATTGCCCAAGTTTGTTTTTGTCTGGCATAATCACAAACTGGTGATAAAGGGACCAGAGGTGGAAATGAATGAGGACTTTATTGCTTCTGTTATGGGTTTTCTGACTTTGGGTAGGAAATTTTTTAAGGACAAAAAGGGTAATGAGGAGGCCATGACCCAATTTTTTAAGGATGGTGAAAGAAAAAAATTAGTTAAGTTGGAGAATTGGTGTTATGATAGAGAGTCCCTGAAGAAGATCTGGGCTAGGGTTGCAGAGGTGATGATGTGGTACATGACACTGGAGGGGAGATTTAAGGCACTTCTTGGTCACCATTTCACTTTGCTTAATCATTTCAGGCATGGCTTGTTCATATCCTTTCCCTTTTTTCTTTTGTCTTCATTGGAATCCTCTATGTATTCCCATTTGAAGAACAGGAGGGCCCCCATCCTTCGTGAAGGGCTTATATTGCTTATTATGGAGCATGTTTAGTCTTTGACTCCAGCCCTCTCCATCACTGGTAAGGGGGTAGATTTCATGGCCCTTTCTGGGTTTTCAGATTCAGAGTCCTCATCGGATGAGGAGGAAGAGTGGAATGAGGATGAGGTTGGCTTGGATTCGGGGTCGAAGAAGAGGAAGGTGGCAGGTTCCAAAATTAATAGGGTACCCAAGAGATTGGTCATTTTTGGGAGCGAGGACATGGAGGTAGGGTTAGATGGGTCTTCTCCAAGAGAGGAGGATGTGTTTGGTGATAAAGGTGTTGTTGGTGGGGCTAATGAGGTTGGGGCCCAAAAGAAGGTTGATGTGGCTGATAAACTAAGAAGGTTATCGAAGAGACTGGCTAATTTGAAGAAAAAGGAGTCTGATGTGTTAGCCAGGGGTTCTACAAAGGCTGAGGTTAGCAATAACCTGAACGTTACTACTATGACTGTGGAGGAATCCCTTGTTCATGATTTACCCAAGGCTTATGTAGAAAAGGAGGTGGTGAGCGGAATGCGGAGGGTGAGGGCAAAGGAAATGTTGTTCCACCCCTAAAAATTGATCCTCTATCGGAGGATTTTTCGTACTTAGATGAGGAGGATACCTCAATGTTTGTCTTGTTAGATATGGCTAGGGCGGGTGCTACCAGTACCTTCAAATTGGCCAAATGGACATTGCAGGAATTCAATAAAATCAACATTAAAATTAGGGGCCTTAAGGCTAATTTGCAGAATGTCCTGAAGACCTCTGTTTCGAATATCCTCATTGAAAAATTGGTGGAGTTGGAACAATCTCATAATGAGTTAAAGGAGAAATGTGAGGATAGACTTAAAGCCCTCGAGGCTAATGTTACAAGTTTAAATAATGATATTAGAAATTTACTACAGGTGAGTCATGTCTCAGTGAAGAATAGTGTTGAAGCCCTGGAGACTCTCTTCAAGAAAATTAGTCAGCTTAGGGAAGAGTAGGTCTACTTCTATGAACTCATGGAGACAAAACATGTGGCTAAGGGTAAGGGAAAAAAATCCCTTAAGGATGATGATAAGGTGTTGGTTTGGAGAGGGTCGGTAGAGTGGAAAAAAGTGTTTGATGCTGAAAAATAGGAACTACTGGATATGGTTGAAAAACATAAGTCCCAGTAGGTTGAAATGGCCAAAACTCTAGGTGGCCTTCATTAGTTTCTAGTCTTTTTCTGTTTTTTTCTTTTTTGGTTTCTGGTCGGTTTGGTGGTTGTTGTTTTGTTGTTGGGAGCCACTAGTTGTTAGTTGACTTTCTTTTTCTGGCCCCCATGTTGGTTGGTTTTTTGCTCGTTGGGTTGCTGGTGGTGGTTGAATGCTATATTCCTTGAGTAGCTTTTGGTATCTCGTTTGTAAAGGGTTTCAGGTCCCTTCAAAACCTATTTTTCCTTTTAATCAAAACTTAGTGAGCTACACCAGCAACCCTTGTTTATGCATCATTATCACTTTAAATTGGTGTGCAAACAACAGGTTGGAGAAATACAGAGGTCTGTTATACAGGGACAGCGTTGAATGCTATCATGTATGAAACCCAAGGGGGTTGATTTGTAAAATTTATATGGTATATGAGAGTCTTCAAGAATTGAAGGTCAAAAAATTTACCTTTCAGCTGTGTATTTGCATAATAAACTTTAATCAACAATTAAATGCCAAATATCTGTAAAAATGTCAATGACTCTCCATATATGGCAACTATTTGTGATTATTCCTAAGATCAATATTGATAGTTGCAACTGTTCTAAACCCTTCAACCCTTCAAATCAGATTTATTGATTAATTTTATGATTTCCAAATTATTTGATGAAATGTCTATGAGTTTAAGCTGAAGTATATACAAGTTGGTGGCAAAATTTAGTAGGGGTCATTTCATAAAGGCTGCAACTTGAATGTCTTTTAGCATAGCTATAGCATCCACCTGATTGTTAATGTCAAGATCTATGTTCATATAGTATATTATCTTTAGCTAGCAAGGTTCATCTCTTGTAACACTGCCTTAAAACACCACCTCCTCCATTAAAACAAAGACTGCCTTTAACTAATCCATCAAAATAAAGCTTCACATACTTAAAAGGAGCAGATAATACGACTCCATTTTCTTTAGCATTCTTTGAATATTTACTTTTAGCAAGTGATCAATTTTACATTTTTCATTTATATATCACTTCCTTGAATAAAAACCTAGCTTTACATGTTTAATCTTTTTATGTTTCTAGAAAAAGATTCTACATAGGAACAAAACAAGTTATGTACTTAAATAGGTCTTGACAGTGTGGAGTGACTAGTTGGAAATTTATACATAGTTGTAAGCTAACCAAGAAAGGACCTCTACATTAAGATGCAGTTAAGCATATTCAATTATGTAATATTTTAATAAAAAGAGTATTAATTGGTGAAAGAATTATATATGGATATCAAAAGAAAATATGTTTCTCAGATAAAAGATCGATGACCCAATAATTAGACTAGCTATAGCCTTCATAATAGTTAATTTAACATCAAGTCAGTTAGTTCTCTTAATTATAGTATTATGACTCACAAATAAAATAAACATTGCAATAAATCATAATTATTCACATCTTATTCATTGTAATTAGCATGAAAGAATTTTTAATGTCTTTTAAGTTTATAGAGATAACTATTTTGTTAGTTAACTTATCGGCTTTGGGTTGGTTCATGTTTCATTGTAGTAGTTCCCAACAACTTTATTCTAACCAACAATTGTTAACTCCTTTCATATTGAATAATTGGAAATAGGGAAGATACTTGATCTTAGCTTGGTCTTCTTTGATCTCCATGTATATAAACAAACTTTATTTAAATAAAGCTTCTATTTAATCATATTCTATTGTATTCTATTTGGTATGCATTATTAATTTCTATTATTGTATGCAATTGATACTTTATCTAGATAATATTAAACATTACCATCATTGCTCCTCTAAAGTTAGGTATGATTCTTAAAGATGGAACCATAAATGGGTTGGCCTATCAACAAAACAACAAAAAAAAATCAAGAGTCGAAGAACAATCTCATGAGAGAATTTCATTATCTCTAAGATATTTCATTATGGGAACACAACCTAGAAGAAGTAGTGAGATATTAAATATCATTTGAGACAATTTAGAAAAATCATGTAATAATGGAAGATGTGGATACTCTATTGAACCGACTACCCCAACTCTTTGCAATGCATTACATTATACTATAAGATCTTTGGTCCAAATGTGACCATGAAGTGTACAAGCAATGAATACAATGGTATGGATAAAGAAATCATTAGGAAGAAGAACAAAGTGAAGACCAATGCCACACACCTGGAAACTAATCCCATTAAGTCTAACTAGAGACAAGAAAATATCACAAAGTGGTAGGGAACAAACCAAGAGATCATATGATCTCTGAGATTGGTGGAGCAAAGAGAACAAAGAAGATTGTGGGGCACAACTAAAGAGAATCCATTAGCACAATTTCAAATCTAAATTTGGAGTCAAAATTGAAGTAGAAATCAAAGTCAAAGCAATAGTTAGAAACAAAGACACTAGAAAACTCAATCAACTACAAATAATGGATTATAACATACAATAGAAGAATGGGTTAAGATTGTCATACATCTTCCTTAAAAGGGTGCATTGATCCTAGAAACCAAGTTTAGTCGAAGGAACTAATAGAACTTATTCTATACAAGGAAAGTCTAAGGAATTCTTCATAGATATATTGAGGGAAGCATACAAAAACAATTTTCATGGTATAAAAAAACTACTAATCAAAGAAGAAAACTTAGCCAAAAACACCAAGGCAAAGGATTGGAGTGGGGGAAAGAGATCCTAAGGGTGATACTACTATATGGACCACCAAAGTATCTATAAGGGTCAAGGATTCTATTCATTGAATTCACATAAGAGCTTCCTAAGGAGAAGGTTCTATTCATTAAATTTGCATCAAGGACAAGCCATGGTGACTCCACTAGTGAGGCCAAATGTGGAAAGGCATAAGCTACCTAAGTTCATGGGAGATGGATCTAAAGAACTAGAAAGGCACTACAAATTTTTTGAAACTATGTGAGAAACAAGTGATAAAAATGATTAAATTTACTGGCAACAACATTCCCATCCACCCTCAAAAGAGTGGCAATTGACTAGTTCATAAATATTGATTGAACTAGTTGAAGTACATAGGAGAAGTTATGGAAGACCTTCAAGGACAAATTTAGATTGCTCCAAAACAATATTGAAAAGCATAAGACTATAAAATCCTACATTTGTAGGCTCAAGGAATTATTGGTAGAAGTACTAAAATTAGAGAAAAAACTAGTTGATGGATAGAAAAAAATATGGTTTATTGAAGTTCTCATTCCTTTGTTATAGAAAAAAATACCACTTTCATCATATGTAAAAATGTACAACAAAGCTATCGATATAGAAACCAAGGAAAAGATGTATTCACACTCTAAAAGAAAAAATAATGAAGATGGTGACTTGGATGCAAGCAGTGATAGAAAACTAGGATTAGTTCAATAACTATGGAGAGATACGCTCCATATGATGATTGGATCATAAGTAGACAAAAAACCCAATAAAGAACCTAAAAACTTATGGTGTATAGATTGGAAAGAAGGTCACATCAAAATAAATTTCCTAAAAAGATGTTCTGCCATATTTGTTAGATAACAAGCCATTCAACTAAGGAGTGCTCATATAATTCAAAAAGCAAGAGAAAACAAGTACTCTTTATGCAAGGGGTGTAGTTTACTCCACCCAATACACCACACAACAAGGAATCTCTTGGAAACTATCATAATCAATGAGATAAATACTAGATTTGATAACAATCGTGGAGAAATTTGGAGTCAAATAACTTATGACCCAAGAGCATTTTCCATCATACAATAACAACAATGTAGTGAATGGGGACAGTTTGTAAGGGACTGCCAAAGAAACAAGAACAAGATGAAATTGTGATGTAGACCTAGAGACAATGATGATAAATAATTGAAACAAAAGACAACCACTAAAAGATTGATAGAGAGAAACAAAAAGTATAATTGGATATTACTCAGTCCCGAGAAATGAAGATCATGTACTTGGATCGATGTAAGAAAAGAGAGAGACTACATTGAAGCATGAGCCGAAGTAGAGCATACCATGACAAAAGAATATCACAACTCCAACAAACATGCAAGTACTCCAAGAAATAGATTAGAATTGAATAAAAAAAATGAAGAAAAGTACTATAGACCATAGCAGAAAAAATATTTCAAGGAAAAAAACAACAAACCAGAAGATTCATATTTTTTTTAAAATGAGGATTTAATTAAAGGAAAAATCAGATTTTCAAAAAACATAGAAAATAAAATTTTTTTATTTTTTTTTAAATTTAAAGGATTTTATTAGTATAGAGATATAGATATCAAATAAGAATGATTTTATCCTATACACAGTAAAATATAGATTTTTTTTAAAAAATTTGTTCATATTGTTGATTACAATGTATTGCATAATGCATAAATGATAACTACATACTAATAGTTTTCACATTTCTAATTATAATCTATTTTGTAAGATGTGTGCAATGAAATGTGGAGTTCAAACATAATGAAAATAGCAATAAAGTCACTCAAAACACTCAAACAAAACAATGATCAAATTGAGCTAGGAGGACTCAAACCTTGGTGAATTTCAATGAAATTCCCATATATCGAACCCTTCGATGAGTATATTTTCCCAAGATGACTAGTTTGCATGTGTACTCACTTGATTTCGGTAGCATAACGATGCCAAATTTCTCAAAGTTGCATGATCATTTGAAAATGGTTGTGTCAAGTATATGAGGAGAGGGGGAGTTAGATGGATGGCTAGGATGAGAACTTCGGGAATCAAGGATGGAGGACAGAGATGTTCTCTCAAGGACTTAGATGATTCCACTTGGCAAGAGGAGAGTGAATGAGAGGGAGATGATCTCTGAAGCCTCAAGATTGTGACAAGTATCACAATGAGAGGGCTTGAGAGGGAGATTTGTACTATGAAAGTACCTGGGGGATGGGGACAATCTTTGTCATAAAGGTATTTCTTGTACTACATTCCCAAAGCATGGGATGAAAAGGAATAAAAGAATTAAAAATCATTTTGGGTACTTTTGGAAGAAAGACCCATGTGCCAAAAGGACATGGGGTCTTTTCCAAAAGGGGAAATATTAATGAGATGGGAGGCTAGATGGATGGACAACAATGGAAAGGGATTATCCCTAATCTTAATAGGATTAGGAATGTGAAAATTATTAAGGATAGGTTAGGTGGGGATTAGGATTAGGATTAGGATTAGAGGGTAAGTGGGAAAATATGGAGAATGTGACACCTCTTGATTAAGAGTTTGAATATTTTTAGGGAATGGGTTAAGTGAGGGATTTAGAGGCTATTGAAAAAATTAGATGATGGAACATATGAGGGAGTTTAAAAAAAATATTATTTGTTTAACTTTTTATAAGGAAATGAAATAAGGTAAATAATTAGGAATAATTATTTACCTAATGTTGGAACTTAGGGGGAAATAAATAGAACGGTTTTAGGAAAATATTAGGATAGGGAATATTAAATTAAATAATATAACATTATTTAATCAATCATGAAGGATTGGAAGATATGAATAAAATAAAATAAATAAGACTTCATTTAATTTAATAAATGGAATGGAATAGACAAAAAACTAGGATAAAATTACCCAAATGATAGTGGTCAATTTTAGGTGTCTATAAGATGCATTAGAGGAAGATAAAGATTGATTCTTATAAAATGTGAGACTTAGACTTAGGTCTTCAATCGGTAAGGATGAGTGGTTATTTTCCCACATTAGAAAGAGACATTAGGATTAGTCTATATAAAAATTGTCAACACTAGAGGTGTTAAGTAAAAACTAAAGTTGTAGTCTATCATGGATACAATTACAAATACAACTATTTTTCAAAAACTCCTAAAATGGTATCCAATATGGATACAATTGCTTTTCAAAACCACCAACTATTTTTCAAAACCTCCTAATATGGGGATAACATAGTTGAAAAAATTAGAATCGACAATCCCAAAAAATTTAAAAACTTGGGACTTGGCAAAAACTCAAAGAAAATCTTGGAAATTACTCAGATAATTTATTGAACATTTGAAAATACAAAATTTTTTTATTAAAAATTATTCAAAAACATACACATTATTGAATTTGTAGAACAGATTACTAATTTCCATCATATATAAATAAAAATTAGAGTTTAATACATATTATAAACCAAAAAAAAAGTTCAACCTCTGAATACATATGCACTTCAAGTTTCAATATCAATAAAAATTATAAATCATAAATTTTGCCTGACTAAAGATCAAAAAAGTGTATTGCCACAATGTGGGTGTTGTGGAAGTGAATGGTATAGAGCTATAAGATCCGCAACAAGTACCTCATCCATAATGATAGGATCAAGTTGTGCATGTGGAAAACTCACCCCTAATGGCTCACCAACCTCACCTTCTACCTCCTCACATGCTACCACATTCAATTCCCATTCAACTACCTCCCTCTCCAAATCGACTAACTCATCACCATTAATAATGGATCCACATCAACATCGTTAGAATAAGCAATCCAATTTGAATATGGATCAATTTCATCAAGATCAAGTCCTTCATATGCGCCTTTCCCTTGTACCTTCATGTGATTGAAGTTTGTACCACACATAGAAAAATTTATTCAAGCACTTTTGAGTCAACCTATTGCATTTTTTTATGTAAATGCCTTCAAAAATACTAGAATTGTTCTCATAACCAAAATCACTAGAAGGTTGGGATAAAATGTGGATGACAAGATTTTGAAGATTAGACATTGTGGCTAAAACAAGTAAAATAGGTTTACATGGGGGGTTCACCAATATGGAAAATGGGGTTTGATGGACCTATCTTCCTTCATTCATTAGGAAATGGATCCCCACAAAGAATTGACTAGCAACCCTTAGGTGAATCAACTCTATGTGAGAATATACTAGTTACCTTATGACTGAGGATGGGGGTACAAGGGTGAACAACAATTTTGGGAGAAGAACTAAAAATTGAAAATCAACCTAATTATGCCAATTCAAACTTGCAACAACAATATAAAGTTCAATATTAACAGAAACAAAAAAATATATGAGAGATTTGAGAAGGTTTGAATGATGTGTACCTGTCACCAAAAGGCAGTTTTAGGAGGCAAACTGGGACTCATTCACCCATGGGTGAATGGGTCTTGCTTCAGGGTTTTCAGACATAACTTTTGTTTGAATTGGGTTTCAGTGTTGGAAAGTCAAAAAATGAGATCTATAGGTGAGATTCTATGATTTGACAACTTTGACAACTTTTGCAACTTTGACAACTTTTCCAATCTTGCTCTCCAAGAAGTCTTCAATCCTTCTTCAACCTAAATCTGCAACACAAACACAAGAGGGAAAACATGTTTGTTTATGGTGAATGGGGGTTTTCCTTGGTCAAACCCCATTTTGGTAATTAAACCTTGAATTGAAATGAAGCATGAAAGGAAGGAATGATGAATGAAAAATTCTATGTTACCACTCACCAAATCCTTGAATAAACTTGGGAATGGAGATCTTCAACTTGCATGAATTGGCTTCAATGGATGTGCATCTTGATGCTTGAAATAATGCTTTGAATGCTTGACTTGAATCTTGAAACCTACAGATCACAATGTTAGCTCCAAAAATATGCATGATGCAAAAAGACTTTGATATGATAATTGGATCTTGATTGCTGCAATAAATATTTGATAATTCTACTCTTGAATGCTCTTGATCATCAAATTTTCTCTTATGAAATTTCTCTTGAAAACTCTAGCTTCTTAGGATTTTCTAGGTAATGATTTGATAAAATAACCTTGTATTTATAGGTATGTATCCTTCATTTCCCAAAATTCAAACATTACAAGCCGACATTGAAATATGGATTCAAGGACCTTAAAATACGACCAAAAAACATTTTAAATTTAGGTTCAAACACCTAGGGAGGACCCATTTTCCCATGGGTGAATGGGTCCTAGGTCCCTCTTCCTAGAACACACATTGCTTAAGGTAAAGTGTTATGTATTGGAATTAATTATTGTCGGGATTCCCCTTCAAAAAATGTAATTTATTAGGCTTGTAGATGAGTAATAGAGATTAGTAAGGCCTAATTGAGTCCAATTTAATTAGGAGGGCCCAAACAAAGTGTGAAAATGTAAAGGGATACATTTTTCTACACTACAGTGGCATCATAATCTTCCCACCAAGAATTTGCAAGGATAAAATTTACCATTTATAACTTAGTAAGGATTTTAGTAAACTTAAAAATTAAAATTAAACACATGTTTTTTACTTTGTTGCAAAGTGGATCTCCTACAAATGAAAAAAATTGAAGAAAATAATGCTCCCTCGTCCTTCTTATAATTTTGTATCTCATCAAGTATGAGGTCTCAAAGTTATCATCATCAACCAATATTTCAATACATATGTTAAGGCCAAGAATGATCTTTGTATTTTCTTTGAAAGAAGGGGAGAAAAAAATAGGGAGTAGGAAACATCATGAATATGTTGGTGGAGTTGTTGGTTCCACCTCTAATCAATTATGTGTCTTATGGGTTCATATTTGGTCTTGTTCAACCCATACCAATGTTGCGTCTCCTCTTTAGCCTTATCCACGGCCTCATATAGATAACCAATGGGGTTTTGATCCCCATTCACCAACCGTAGAACCCTAACCAACAATTTTGACACATAAATATTAAAATTTTATAAAATCAACAAATTGTAACATTAGAAAATTAAAAAGAATAGAAATCAAATTTTAACAAATTGCATTCATGATCTCCCCCATGATTTTGGAAAATCTCATAAAAATGTTCATGACTTTCTAACAACCTTTCAATCACAAACATGCACTTAATGTTGGACATTGTAGCTAATTGTAATGGCATAAATTTACACCTAGGAAAATTTCCCATTTATTTACCTTCATTTTAGCCTTACAATTCTGATAATGTAAATACCCGACACTTTTATCCCACTTTTTCCACATGTCCCTATTGTTTTGTGTTAGTGAGGTAATTTTTATTGGGGATGCATGCACGTCGTGCAGACGTTCGCATGCCACACTACCGTCCTGACAAAGATTCATGCATTTGGAATCTATAGAAGCGTTATGATTCCTAGGTACCTGCGAATGTAACGTTCCCTGCTGACTCTTGACCAATGAAAATCAACTATTTGCCTCCATTTACCCATTCAAACTTGATTCTTTCAATCTCTAACACTCTCATGCAACCTCTCTCATTCTAGAAACACTTCTTGATCATTCTTGCTCTATTTTCACTCTTTCTTGCTACTATCAACTTCTTGCTTGGCTCCTACAATGTCTTCTTGCTCCAACACTATTGTCATTGCAGGTTTACAAGCTCTATCTCCTTGGCATGGTGTCATCTATCTTTTCTTCCTCTCTTAGCTTTGAGTGGTCACAGAAAGGGAGGTGATATTGTGCCTTGTATTTCCTTGCATTATCATTCTTGTAGAGTAGCATTCAAGTTTTCATTGCTCTCTACTTTATTGTTTCATTTCTATTCTCTTCTTTATCACCTTCTCTATATTGTTGCATATCTAGCTGTCCATGGAGGTGGGAACACTGAAATGGGGACATGACTGAGGCAAGTTCCAAACACAACCCTAACATTTTTCTCATCACTTTGTGTGTAGGTGTTGTTCATTTGCTTAGAGCTAGCTAGAGAACTATACCATACATAAGATGTCATTCTTCTTATTTCTTTGTCAATTCACTATTAAAGTAGCTTTTATAATATTCTTCTTGTTGCACTTTGCATTCCTTTACTTTTGTGTCAAACTATAAAAATTCAACATTTGGGTCATCAATAAACTCTGTGAGTTTTTAGATGTTGCTCGACCCTCTGTCTATACAAGACGCCAACACATATCTAAGACTCTAGTGCAATGCGCTAAAGTCTAACTCCCACATTTCCATCCTCTAATAGAGAGCTATCTAGTTCACAGTTTGAGACCTATGTAGTCCACTCACCCATTTCCTAAAAAAACTTTTCATAATCTGAAGGGAAATAGAGTTTCTTTTGTCTTTCCTTTTTAGCTTGTCCTTTCTTCTTTAACTTATTAGGTAGTATGAGTTAGTTTATGGTAGTTCATTCCCTTAGGCTCTTTCATGACCTGAGAGACTTAGGGGTGACAAATCCCCTAAGTCTCTACACTTTTGGTGAACTCGACGTGAACTATCGTCTTTCGTCCCTTTGTGTCAAAAATATTTCTCGTGTCTTGGGTGTGTCATAGATTCATGTTTCATAAGGCATTTAGTTTTTCAACCCAATCTACAACCTCCAGACATGGCATTGGAAGGAGCCTTCGACATATAGGAGTAGAATCTAGATAGATCACTGCTTACTAATCCAATCTTCTACATCTTCTGAGCTAGTCCCATCTAAGTACATGAACATGGTCCCGTTCACATGTATCCATCCTATTGAGAATGTGAGTGCAATTTCTGATATAAATTTAACCTTGCATGATAAGCCACTAAATAAGGATCCTTCCTCATTATGTATTCTTGCTCAGATTAATGGAAACGTCATAACTAGCATCTTAGTTGATGATTCGACAAGTCGGGCAAATGTGATAATGGATGAAACTTTGTTCATAAATAGTTTACATAGGGAGAGATACGAAGAGTCATAGACCACTCTCCGTACCCATGATGGACTCTCCATTGCCCTATAGGTGCTATTTCTATATCAATCTTGGTAGGACCCAAGGTTGTTGATGTGTCATTTATTGTGATCCTAGAGTTTGACCTGTTCAGAGTTAGGCTAGGCATTCCATGCCTAGTCTTTGTGAACATCATTGCCTCTGTAGTCCATAAATTCTTAAAGTTCCCCCACAAAGGCATTGTGCACGTGGTGCATGACACTAGCTATAAATCACTAGTGTCATGTGGGGGCTTCTCTTTGGATCACTTCTAGCCTGGCCTGGTTGGACCTCTCCCTTTGAGGGGAGATTTTTTTATATAAGGATTATGTTAAATATAAGATTGGGGGATCGATGTTGAAGGTTAGTTATCCAGTGTCTCCTTATTTTTTTTTCATAAAGGCTTCTATGATAGTGCAACAACAAGCTATTTCTTTGGCCCTGTCAAAAGGGAAGGGGAAGCTTGATCCCACTCTAGATCCTTCTTCTGCATCTTCTACTCCACCTACTTCTGCTCCTCATCTCATGGTGGCATTCTCAGTTCCTGATCCTATGCCTTGCATGGGAAGTGTGATTGTGCCCATGTGGCAGAAGGTGAAGCGTTAGGATTATCAGTTGCCCATTCTACCCATGGTTCCCCAATCCACTATCTATGGCAAGGGGAAACGTTCTCATGGATTTTTTCCTATGTCTTAGCCTTCACGGCCTTTGACTGTTCTTCCACCTATCCCTCGGGTAGAGAACGAGAAGAGGCCCACCACTGAGGTGCCTGTGTCTTCCCATACTCTTGTGGTTGTTCTTGCTCCTATGCCTCCTCCTAATCCTACTGAGGAGGCCATCCTTCCATTGGAAATGGTTGTGAAGGATACTCCTGCAATTGAGCAACAACATCTGGTCTCTTATCAGGTTGTGTCCTCTAGTTCCTACAACCAACATAACTAGCTTGAGTGTGAGCACAAGCATAGGAAAAAGGATCTAGCCGTAGAGAATGTTGCCTTACAAAAGATAGAGGGGGAGCCAGTTGCATCTATCTTTGAATCTCCTTATATTGCTCCGCTTTCTTCTATTATTCTCTCTTCACTTCCCATTGCTTTTTTCTTGCTTTCGGATCCTTTGACGGGTCCTGATGATGCTCACCCCAAAAGGGTACAAGTATTCATCACTCCCTCTATGGAGCCTCCTCTCTTGATGCCCCTTCTAGACATCCCTCCTCGCAGCCCATTGACATGCCTCATATAAAGGTGTTTTTTTCTATAGTTGACTCTCGTTTCTCCTCCACATTTACTTCTTCTATGGGGATTTAACATTCTCCATTGAAGTGTAAGATGGAGGATGATCTCATCGCACATGATGGTCATAAGAGAGGTTCCCCTCCTTCAGAATCTAGTTCTATCTTGGCCTATGTCATCCTTGTGATGGAGGAAAACCTTGCATCCTCGAAGCTTGTCACTACCCCTTTTGATGAGGTTGGAAATGACTCTCAGGTGCCTCACCATTCTCCTTCCCAGTTGCAACAAGGAACTCCTGAAAAGTGCATGTTCAATTTGATGGATGATATTCCAACTTTATCGTCAATTTTCACAAAATTGATGACTTTCGCTTCACAAGAGCTCAATGAAGAAGACCTTGAGGGGCCTTCTTCCTTGGCCCTTGTTGTAGGAAAGTTAAAGGGTAATTCTCTTGGTATCCTACCATTGCAGGCCCATCCTCCCTCCCCTTACAATGATTTAGATTGGGAGTAGGACGACCTGCTAGTTGATGAGGACTACGGTGGTGCCTCTTCTTTATTTGTAGATTATATTTTTTCATGTGTTTGTGTTCTCCCATGCTTGTCTTTTTGTGTTTTTAATCCTTCCTGGAGGAGCCTCACTACCCTTGTAGGTACGTGGATACAAGAATTTTTTTCGTGCACTTCTTCTATTTGTATCATCATTCTTCTATGTGTCATAATATTGCTTTTCGATATTGGGGATGATGAAAAGCATTGGGGGCATTTAGGCCTTTTTCCATGTTGAACCAATTTTTATTTTCACTGTATTCATGTGATCTTCTTCATGTTTTGAGAACTTTGGATATTGATGACCATTCATATGCTTACCATATTATATCTATCTATTTGTATCTATGAACATATTTGACCCTGAATTCTCAGATCCCCCTATCTCTTGATTTCTTCGTCTCTGCTTGTTTGTTTCTTGATGTTGTGGTTCTTATGTGTTGTCTATCATGTGTGTGACAACATACCACGAATACATCTTGCCATTTATCTCATGCTACAACATCTTTTCCTCTCCTTTCTCTCCTTAGGATATCGTGCGCTCCTCTACATAGCGTACACCATCTTAAGTGGGGCTACTGTGCTTTTCTAATTTTCAATAAGGTAAATTCTTTCAAAAGGATTTCTTGGTGTCAAATTTTCTTTAAAATGAATTCCTTGAAAAAGAATACCTTATTGAAAATATTTCATCTTCCAAAATGTTGCATTCTCTTAAAAGGGACTCCTAGATGAAATTTTCTTTCAAAAAGGATTTCATGGCGAAGAGTCTAAAAATTTTCCTTTGAAAAAGGAGCACTTTTTCTAAAATGAAAGAGTCTGAAAAATTTTCCTTTGAAAAAGGAGCATTCTTTCCACTAGATTCCTTGACGAAGAATCTTTCAAAAGTATTCCTTGATGACAAAATCACTTGCGGAAAATGTGTTATCTTTCGATTGGTGTGTTCCTTTAAATGGGATCCTTGGTGTTTAGAAGGGTTTCCTGCCAAAGGAACCCCATTTGAAAGCTTTCCTCTCAAAATATTTTGTTGGTATCTTTCAATTTGTGTCTTTTATCTGATATTTGATGTCACGTGTCTTAGTGTCAGAAATCTTATATCTTGGTGTCTATCTTGGGGGCAACCTGGCTAGACCTGCCTTTTCTTTGATTGTCTTGCAATGCATTTTGCAACAACTATATGCTTACCTATCTGATTCATGTGTGTCTCAAGGTGTCTATCTGATTAGGCTATGTCTTATTATTCTAGCTTGTGTCTTCTTGTGTCTTGTGTATGTATGTCTTATGATTATAATTTTTCACCTAACATGTTTTATTTGTAGCCTAACATGTTTATGGTGATATCACAGCTAGCTTTGCAAGATTGAAGAACCATGTCAACTTCGCATCTTGGTGGAGCTACCTCTTTCATGTCAAGGTATGTCAGATTGAAGATCTTCTTCCTTGATGTTATTGGTATATTCTCTTCAACATCTTCCTACTTTAGATACTTTAGATCTCATATGCATTGACACGTGTGCTCGCTAAAGTGGGGAAAAAATGTAATGGCATAAATTTACACCTAGGAAAATTTCCCATTTAAATTTACCTTCATTTTAGCCTTACAAGTCTGACAATGTAAATACTTACCACTTTATCCTGCTTTTTCCATGTGTCCTTATCATTTTGTGTCGGTGATGGATTTTTTGTTGGGGACGTGCACATGTCATGTAGACTTCCACACATTGTGCTACCATCTTGACAAAGATTCCTGCATCTGGAATCTATAGAAGTGTTACGATTCCTAGGTGTTTGTGAATGTAACGATTCCTTGCCAACTCTTGACCAAAAAAAATTGACTATTTTCCTCCATTTACCCATTCAAACCTAGTTCTTTCAATCTGTAACACTCTCATACAACCTCTCTCTCATGTTGGAAACACTTCTTGATCAATATTTCTATATTCTCACTCTTTGTTGTTGCTACCAACTTCTTGCTTGGATCCTACAATGTCTTCTTGCTCCAACACCATTGTCATTGCAGGTTTACGAAGCTCTATCTCCTTGGCATGGTTTCGTCTATCTTCTTCTTCCTCTATTAGCCTTGAGTGCTCACATAAAGGAAGGTGATATTGTGTCTTGTATTTGCTTGTATTATTATTCTTGTAATGTAGCATTCAGGTTGCCATTTCTCTCTTCTTTATCTCTTTCTCTATATCATTGCATATCTGGTTGTTTGTGGAGGTGGGAACACCAAATCGGGGACTTGACTGAGGCAAGTTCCAAACACAACCCCAACATTTTTCTCATCACTTTGTGTGTAGGTGTTGTTATTTTTCTTAGAGCTAGCTAGAGAACTAGACCATATATAAGTTGGAATTCTTCTTCTTTCTTTGTCAATTCACTATTAGAGTAGATTTTATAGTATTCTTCTTGTTGTACTTCACATCCCTTTACTTTTTTATCAAACTGTAAAACTTCAACATTCAGGTCGTTAGTAGAATCTGTGAATTTTTGGCTATCGCTCGACCCTCTGTCCATACATGATGCCAACACGCATTTGAGACTCCAAATCTATGCACTGAAGTCTGAATCTTGTGTTGTCATCCTCTGAAAGAGAGTTGTCTAGTTCACAATTCGAAACTGGTGTAGTCCACTCACCCATTTCTTGGAAACACCTATCATAATCTAAAGGGAAATAGAGTTATGTTTTTCCTTCCTTTTCAATCTGTCCTTTCTTCTTTAACTTATTAGGTAGTTTGGGGTATTTTAGGTCAATTCATTCCCACTTCTCTACACTAACGTACTTTACAAGGTGAAGAAATTAGTGACAAAGCATGTAACTCTTGATCACACGAGATCCTTGCCATTAGTGTGCTCTCTCATAAGATTTAGGACCCATGTGGTTGTAGATGGACTTTGTGATATTTCTTGCATCTTCAACCATATTCCTCACCGAACTTATTTTTCCTATATCTTCAAGGAGTGGTTCAAGATAGTGGGTAACACAAGGGCTCCAAAATAATGTTTGGCACCTCACCTCTAGAAGTCTACTAGTTGCCACATTTGTGATTGAATTGTTGATCACTATTTGAATGAAATTTTCCACTCCCACCTTCATCACCATCTCATCCAACATATTGCATAAGGCCTACAATTTTTTTACTTTATTGGATACATCAACCAATTTTAAAATTACTAGCTATCCCTCTAAAACCACTAAAATTTTTATGAGTGTTCTATTTTTTCATCTATCCATCGTAAGATAAAATGGTACAACCTTTCTTTTCTCATTTTTTATTTTGTTCTTCTACTAGTAGGTGTATGTTTTATAATTCATCCTACAATATTGGCCCACTCAACTCATGAAAAATTGGGGCCTTCAACCCCTTACCTACCATGGTCAATACATTGACCAACTATTCCTAATAAGGACTTGAAGAAACATTGAACAAAATATTTTTGTAGTACCAAAAATCTTGCACATGTCAACTTTACCTCATGTTGCAATTCTCTATATAATGTTGTACCTTCTAATGAAGGTTGTATACCAGGAGCATTACGAGGAACAAAAGAGATAGAAGAATGGATCCCCTCACTTCTTGATCTTTGTATCTAGCCCAATGGAAGAAGAACTCCCCATATCTCCTTGTGACACTATAGAACTTAAGGGTTAGTTTGGAGCTGCCATTTCCTCTACTATTATCTTTTTCCTTTTTCTTTCCTTTTCTCATACACTGCAAGGAGTGCTTTCACCTCGTCAACCTTTGGACCAACTATCATACATGGCGTAACATCTTGAAAGGGGTCCGTGCAAGGTGATATCTGAGTAAATTTATGCCACCATTCATACTCTTAATGCAATGGATACAAATAACCTCTCCTTGTGTTAGACCTGATGTCCCATGTTTCAATAAGGATCCCTTGATTTGGCACCAGTTGTATTTTTGGAAGCCATATTCCTTTTAGAAAAAGTAAAAATGAAATCTAGCAAAACAAAGACAACATGAAAAATTAATAATACCCCACTTACTAGCCCCAACTTCAAAATATAGAAATAAAAATATATTGCATAAAATGTTTTAGAGATAAATGATTCAATAGAATGTTGGTTGTGGAAATTATATAATTTTTTAAAAATTTGTTCATATTGCAAGTTTAAATGACCTACACACATGAAATTTCACATTTATAATCATGAATATTCAAGCATGCAAGCCATTTAAATAAAATTTTGTTTGTTTTGCAATTTTAAATGACCCATAGGTTTGAATTTTCATAGTTATAGTTGTGAAAATTCAAGCTTGTAGGTCATTTAATAGAATTTTGGTTGTGGACTTTTGAATTTATATGATTTAAAAAAAAAAATTATCCATATTGCAAATTCAAATGACTTGCAAGCTTGAATTTTCATAGATTCAAGCATGCAGGGTGTTTAAATGGAATTTTGTTCATATTGCAAGTCTAAACACTTTGTAGACTTGCATACAATTATAATTATAAAAATTCAAGATTATAGGTCATTTAGTTGACATTTTATTCATATTGCAAGTTTAAAGGACTTGTCAACTTGAATTATAACTATGAAAATTCTGAAGTTCCAGATTCTAGCATAGAAAGAATCGAAGGATATTAAACTATGAAAAAATAAATTCATAGCTTACATATCATTTGAACTTGCAATTTTTTATAACATTTATGATTTTAATCAAAAAAATAAATGGCATCGATAAATGCATGCCATAATTTTAGACAAAATTATTTATGAAAATCTATAGATTTGCATCCTAGATCGCATGCGCTAAATCAGAATTCATGTGCACTAAATCACTAGCCACATGTTGTAAATGCTTTAAACGGTGATTTTTTTAACTATAGGTGAAAAAAATGAATTATATAGTGATTTGGGCAAGTTTTTTTCAAAAAAAATTGCAAGTTTTGTAGGTTAATTGCAAGTTTTTGTAGGTAAAATCACCTCAACATTTTGAAAGCTTGTCAACAAGTTATATGGTGTGTAACTCACTAGGCTTGTTGGCTCATGAGTACTCATGAGTTTTGCAAGTACCCAACGAGATTTGCAACTATGATGGATGCAATTGGATATGACAATCATATATAATTATATATTATATAAAATTAATATAATAAAATTGATTTAATACATTTAAAAATATATTATTATATAATTATTATATTAAAATATAATATCATTTTATACCTGAATATTATAATTTTGTTAATAATAAATATTAATCTTATTAAATTTAAATACTAATAAAATACTAAATACACCTAACACTAAAATCAATAGTAACACATGACCATTAGCTATCGATGAACCACAAAGTGGGCTTTAGAAAGTGGAATGGAAAGATTATTATTAATATTTGTGAATATTATGAAAATGGAAGGAATAAACTACCTAACAATAAAGTCCTTCCATTGAAATTACAACAATGGTAATTGTTCAAAAACATGAAGAAAGGGTGAAGAAGGAATTATCAGAATAATTTATATTCACCTTTAATAACTCATCATCATAATTAAGGTAATCATCTCCATTCATTTGAGAAATTCATCTTGGCTGAAAATAATATGTTAGTTGTGTTATTTGTTGGAATTTTTTTGTCATATTCAATTTTTATAACAATTTAAAGTAAACAACCTAACTTTACCTTCAAACAAATGAAAGAAAATGCATGTAAAACTCTAGTTGAATAAAAAAATTGTAGGTCAAAGTCAAAATTGAAAAACAATGCCAAAAATTGTTAGAACTTATGTTTACAAAAAAATTAAATTTTTTTATCATGATCTTTTTGGGATTATGTAGGAAAAAATTAATAAAAGAACATTGATTGGGATTTATTCAAACAAATTGCAATTTTCCAAGGGGAGAAATTGCAAAACAGAGTGATTCACTATTAATCATTCATGATTTATGCTTCTATGTTATATACCAATGTAGTAGTCAAGGTGGTAGGATTACCACAAAGAATTATAGAAGATGGGGATGCAATTGCTACAATAGTAAGAGAGATAGGAAAGATAGAACTTGAAATGATCCACGTAGCATTTAAAGGAGAAAATGAAAATTCAATTGTGGAACCTCCATTATATGGGGACTAGGTGATCAATCCCATATTACTGATGGACATTATGGAAAAGAAACCAAACATAGTACACATAAAATTTATTTGTAAGAACCTCACTGATACAATCATTAAAGGTGGGTCTAATATAAATGTACTTCCTAAAGATGGAGAAATCTAACTAAACTATGAATTTGGCCCCCAAATTTTTAACTAATAGGAGTGAACCAACAGGGAAATAAAGTACTTAGAGTTCTAATGATGCAAAAGATAAGAATTGGAACTCAATCATTTATATTAAATTTTATGGTCATCTCATTATATAAGAAAGCATGTGATGCAATGTTGGGTTGGGGATCGTTGATAGCAACCAAATCCAACCATAATTGGAAAAAGAGTACTGTATAAAAACACAGGTCAAAAGTATATCATAGATCTAAAGAACTAGGTAGTGAGTAAAGAAGTTGTTTCATCAAAAGGCTCATCATATTTTGACTCTAAAGAGGAATGCTTGGTAGATGGGAACTAAGGCACTATAGAGCCAAATGGAAGGATTTTTGGAGTTACAAACTTGCTCTAAAGATGGAAGGTTATGAGGTGTTTTAACTTAGTTGCAATTTTGTGGGTATAATGAAAATTGAAGGAGAAGAAAAGGAAAAAATAAATGATTATGGAAGACCTATGGTACTATCAACAAAACATCTTTTTTATCCTCAAGAATACAAGAAGTACAAGGTGGGTAATGCCAAGTTAAATGAGGAACCAACCAACCAATTTAGTAGCATAAGGAAGTAAAGGTAAATTTGGGACCAAAAGGAAACCTCCTTAAGTAGATTTGAGACTTCTACAACATAGTTAGGAATCATCTCTTTTGTTGTATACTTTGTGTGCAATAACCAATTGTTCATTTGACCCATTATCATCACTACATAATTGTTACTAGAACAAGACTTATGATTCCTAAAAGAGATGAGTTGTCTTCCATAGTTCAAGAAAAATTGTGTTGTATTGTAGCCACATAGGTGGTGGGAGAAACACCAAAAATACTAGAGCACCACGTGATTATTTGGTTAACATGTTGAGAGCCATTCAAACCAAGCTCAAAGTCATTGAAATCACATAGAGGTAAGGAGTTCTTATGGTTTTGGATGTTATTGATTATGAGAGAGAAATTTGAGAATTATGCAAGGATGGTGTGTTGAGATTGGAGGAAGAACTATTTGCCAAAGATAATTTCTTTAAATTTGATCTCCGGGGCTACTAAGGAAGCTTAAGTTCACAAGATTTGTTGGTTAGGATCATTGAGTTGGAAAAATATTTTGAGTTTGAATCCATAGGTGATCTAAAGCATATGAAGTATGTTTCCACAAAGTTGAAAAGGCATGATACCTTGTGGTGGTTTTCTCTTCAAAATGATTGCATATAGAGGGGAAAGTGTAAGATCATCAATTGGGATGGATTGGTCACCAAGTTGAAAGGAACATTCATATTGGCCAACTATTTGTTGGATTTTTTTTTTTAAATCTAGAATTTGACCCAATGGGAGGCCACAATAAAGGAATACATGGAGTTACATCACCAATGGGAGTACATAATGAAGGGATAAATGGAGTTATATCAAATTGGTATTCTTTTTTATCATGTGGAGGATGACACAAAGGTATTAAGGTATGTGAATGGCTTGCATGTTTTCATTCAAGATGATATTTTTTTCTCTCTAGATTTGGTATATAGAGAAAGCCTATCAAATTGAGCTCCATGTAGGGTTATCCTATAGACAATAGGGCATGCATAACAAAGTCCAAGGAAGAAAGAGAGCATAGGGTGGTGGAAGACACACCTACTTGATAAAAGAGATTTTTGAGTCTAGCAATATTACACATAGCTTGAAGGTTGAGCAAATATCCAAGAAATGTGGAGGAAGAGGAAGCAGAGGAAGTGGCAAAGAATTCAATAGAGCTTAATTAAAATATGGTCAAATAGTTTACCAAATTTTTGAATGTCCTAAAATCATGGAAGGTTTCTTATAAAAAATCATACATGTTGCACAAGGAGAATAAAGCATGTCAGGAAGTGATGTAGAAAGTGATGCTTTAGAGGCTATGAAGAATTTGATGAAATGTACGGTTCTACTTAAACTTTCACTTTATAATTAAGAACTATGGATGAGGAAGAGTATATTTTTCTCTACGTGTAAGTGTAATATTGTACAATTGCACTCTATGGCAATTTCACATTTACGCACTTGCCCCCCACATTTATGGCACCTAGCTGCATTTATGACAAGAACCTTATGAGTCATAATTTTGTGATTTCAACTTCTTAAGGACCAATATGATGAAACACATCAGTTTTCCACCTCATTTATCATAAAATTATGACTTGGATGCTTGCACATGCATGTCTACATGATGCACCACCATCCCCAAGCTTTGTGAGTTCAAATGAGGAATCTCAAAATCTTGGCCTATGACACATGTCATCATGGAAATTTTTTGAGTGTAACGACTCTTCCTACCTATGCAACTTAACAAAAATCTCTTTTTTACTCTCATTTTGCAAGCATTCTCACTCTCTCACTCCAACTTTATTTTCTTTTCTACATCACAATTCTACGACAAAGCTTTACTAGATCAAAGTCTCACCAACAACTAAATCTCTCTTGCAAGTACTCAACGTCACATCTATTGAGCCAAGAGGGAGCCGCAGACTATTGGTATTGCTCTCTTGCTCTGTTTTCTATTTTCTATCATATTTATTGTGTCTCTATTTTGTGATACGGGTTCTCCTCCGTAGTGGGGTTTTCTTTTATCACTCTTGTGTCTACTTTACTTTTGTGTCTTTTATTCTCTATTTGGTTATATGTGGGAACACAAAATGGGGTTTGACTATGAAATCCCCAAACAGCTCCCAAAATTTTTCCTCATTCACCTAGTGTACAAGTTGCTTGTGTAAAGCTTTGCAGGAGGCTTTGAAGCACAAGACCTCTTGTAAGTTAATACCTTACCCTCCTTATCATTTATTCACATTCTTGTTATCTGTCAAGTTAGTAGATTAAACAAACCTCAGATTATAAATAGTTAGTAGATTCCCTGAGTTATGTGCAAAAGGTTTAGTTCTCTACCATACGAGACACCAACTCATCCCTGAGATGACAGTGCATCATGTTGTCATCCAACTCCTATGCAAACGTCCTTTTGGTTAAGGGCCTATCCTATTGTCCCAAAAATCTCTACAATTTTCTCTTTCGGTCCTCGAGGTCCTTTCTTTGTGCTCGTTCCAGAAACTCTTTTTCAAATACATTTTTGCAATCTCTTTCATCTTGATCCTTTCGATTAGTCTTGAGGTGAACAAGGGAAATTCGTTCCCTATTGACTCTTCTTTGAGACACGAGAGTAATGAATCCCCTCCTTCACATTTTGGTGAACCCGACATGAACTCGTAAATCATGTTAGGTATTTTTCTACAATGTTTCAATGATTATGATAATGATTTTTTAAGGAATATTTCGATATGCTAGACGATGCCCTGGATGATTTCTTAGAGGAATATTCTATTGTTTGTAGATCCCTTGAACAAACTTCTTCATCACAACCATCTACTTCCTCTTCGCACGTCAAGGATTCCATGAATCTAGTGACTATCTCTATGGCTCCTCAAAGCCTAAGAGACCCATCATTTACTTGACTCTAGATAGTCCCTCTCCTAAGAGGATTCATTCTATTCATGGGGTTCTAGTCTCTGACTCGTTGGACCTTTACATGAGATTCTTAAAAGCTACGAATTCTTATAATGCCATAGAACATATATACAATACTAGAGGAAATAAAAAAAATGTGAATCATTTGTCTTCTATTCCTACTTCAATCCAATCTAGTTTATCAAGGTATGCTGTAAGAAGCCTTGCAAAATATCCTCTTTCCTTCTTCTGCTAGGCTGGTGGATGTTAATGTTTTGATAGCTCATATTCATGCATATTCACCAAATATCATGTTCTATTCATGGGAACTCCCACACCCAAAAGTAAAGTGGATCCTTTGATGATTAAAGTTAACATTAATAACATTGGTATTAGGCATGCTCTCATTGACACTAGTTTGAATCTCAACGTATGTAGTATAGACTTATTACCTAAGATTAAAATTGATTCTTCTCCTTTAGCCGCTTCTTCTCTATATATTCATGGATTTGGTAATGTTGGTCATCAAGCCTTAGGCATGATAATATTGCCTTTGAGGTTGGGATCAGTTACAATACCCACCCTGGTTTATGTAATGTTTGGTCCTTTACCTTATAATATTCTCTTGGGGAGACCTTGGATTCACACTTTGGGAGCTGTAACCTCTACCTTACATTGTTGTATAGAATTTATTACTAATAATGAAGTAATTATAATCAAGACCGACCTTGACACTGTACATCTTTATGAGATGGAAATTGTTGGTTGGGCCTCAATTTTTCCACTCTTAAAAATTGTATTTCATCATTATCTTTTGATGTGTTGAAATGCTATTCAACGGTGCCTACCTTAAAGGCTACCCCTAAGGTGGAAATCCATAAAGAAGGTCGACCCAAAGTGAAGAATCCTAAGTCTTCCCCTTCTACTTCTTTTGAATCAAATGCATGTCTCGGTGATGATTGGGATCCCTTTTATTTCTTTGAATTCTTCATCGAAGAATACAAAGTTGATCCTATCCATCTTGACCTTCCAATAGTTTCATACACCTCTTCCAAGAAGGTTGGTTGTCCTCCCACTGAGGAAAGCAACTAGGATCTTATCAAGGAAAATTATTGTGCCCCTGTTGATGAAGATAATCATGCTTCTGCTAAGAAAGCTAATGTTTGTAGTCCTGTTGAGAAGGATGACTGTGATCTTGTGGATGTGTATGATACTCATTGGTGGAGTGATTCCCTCTATGTAGATCCAACCCCTTCTTAGGATTTACAAAAATATTAGGCCCTAGATACAAAATAGTTTCTAAATATGGTTATGGACATAAAGGTTGTGGGTGTAACAAATAAGGAATCCAAGTCCCTATACAATGTGTACCTCATAAGCATAACTTAGGGCTTGGTTTTTCCCTTGAACAATCTAGGGAGAAACCATGGTGGAGTGTCGACATGATTTTCATTGAACCTCTTAGTCTAGTTCATCCCAAACTGATTGAGAGTAAAGTAGAATCTAATGAAGTTCCCCTAAACATTTTCCCTTCAAAGGAAGTGCTAGAAGAATTATTAGGTTTCTACTCTCATCTTCCTTCTTATCACCATAAATGAAGATTCCCATACTACTTGCATAAATAAGTGTACTTTGGAGAATCCATTTTGAGTATAGATGAGGAGGCTCCTTAATCTAATGTGGATGATGATGTTCCTATTCCCCATCCTAAAGATCATATTCTCTCCTTAAAGGGGATACTACTGATGTTTTCATGGATCCTAAGTCTTTTGAAAAGGTGAGTAAGATCAGAAATTACCTTTCTTCAAAAGAATCTAAGCAACATTCTGAATTGTTGCATTCTCATCATGATATCTTCACTTGGTCATATGAGGAAATTCCTAGCATTGATGAGTCTATGGTGGTTGACAATATCATCTTATGTCCCAATGCTAAGCCTGTTAAACAAAATATCAGAAATATGAATCACAAGGTTGCATTGTTAATTAAGACCAAGATAGACAAGCTCTTAAAAGAAGGCTTTATTCATCCTATTGACTATTTGCCTTGGATATCAAATATCATTGCTATCAACAAGCCTGATAGTTGTCTTCACATTTGTATTGAATTTTGTGATCTCAATAAGGCTTCTCTTAAGGATTATTTTTTGTTGCCTAATATTGATATTATTGTAGACTCGATTACAGGCCATGCATTGTTGTCCTTCATAGATGGATTCACAGGCTATAATCAAATTCATATTAACTCAGAGGATCAATATAAGACATCCTTCACTAACCCTTGGGGTAGTTTCTGTTATGTGGTCATGTCATTTGGGTTAAAGGATGCAGGAACAACTTACCAATAGAAGATGAACCTAACCTTTCATGATTTCACTCACAAAATTTTAGAAGACTACATCAATGACATATTGAATAAGTTTATAACTCATCAAGATCACATAGAAAATATTCATCTTATTTTTGAAAGGCTTCGACTCTATAAGATGAGACTAAATCATCTCAAGTGTGTCTTTGGTGTTGATACAGGCAAACTTTTAGAATTTATTGTTTCTCACCATGGAATTGAAGTCGATATGAATAAAATTGATGTAATTGTTAACATGCCTCCACCTAGGAACATCTCTCGGCTATGTAGTTTGTAGGGGAAGATTAAGACAATTTGTAGATTTGTATCTCAATTGGTTGATCATACCCTTCCCTTGACATGTTTGTTGAAGAAAGATGTTTGCTTCTGATGGGACGATGAGTGCGAAAAATCTTTAGAGTCAATCAAGGGCTATTTAGTGAATCCTCCTATCCTAATGTTTTTTCTTTATATATCTACATCACCTTATGGCTTGGTAGTATTGTTGGCTCAACATGATGATGATGGTAAGGAAAGAGCGGTCTACTACATTAGCCATATTCTTCTTGATTATGAAACTTGTTATTCTACCATGGAGAAACAATGCCTTTCTCTCGTCTTTGTGACACAAAAGTTGTGACATTATCTTCTTCATGCTAAAAATTATGTCATTGTGAAAAGTGATCTTGTAAAGCATATATTCACTAGAACTGATCTCTTGAGAAGGTTCGTAAAATGGGTAATGTTGCTCTCTGAGTTCGACATCAAGTTTGTACCTCAAAAGGAAATTAAGGGTCAAGATGTTGCCGACTAATTGGTAGAAGCTACCTCATCTCACTCCTTTCCTAATTTGGATTTTTTCTAGATGAAGACCTTTTTGCAACTGACAGTGAGCCTGTATGGGAGTTGTATTTCGATGGATCAAGATTTCAAGCTGACTCCAGAGTAGGTGTAGTTTTGATTTCACCTAAAGGAAAGATGGTTCCTCTATCCTTCCAATTGAAATTTCACATTACTAACAACATTGTTGAGTATGAAGCCCCTATCACTAGTTTGCATACTGTGATTGCATTGGACATTAAACATCTTCACATTCATGGTGATTCTGAACTCATCATAAATCAAATTATGGGAACGTATCAAGCCAAGTAGAGTCAACCATCTTAGTATAGAGATTTAGCCTTATCCTTACTTGATTGTTTCTCTTATTTTACAATAGATAGTGTTCCTAGGAGAGAAAATTGACATGTAGATGGAATGGTGAGTGTTTCCTCCCTTGTATCTTTGGATGAAGGCATAGAAGAGTACCACTTTGTGGTTTATATTCTTCAATCTCCCACTATATTAGATCAACCTAAATCCAATGCTCTCATTTTTGCTCAAGTAGACTTAGAGGAATGGTATTGTAACATTTATAATTATCTAAAGACTAGAATTTTCTCTACGATGTGATGAAAAACGCTTGCACTCAGATACATAAACTTGTAGTCTAATACATTATATTATTATATGTTCTTTATCAAAAATCTTATAATGGTATTCTTCTTCAATGTATCACTAAAGTAGGAATACCCCTTGCCCTTCACAAAGCCCATTTGGGCTCCGGGGGTGAAAATTTTGGCTATAAATCCTTGGTGTGTAAACTAATTCACATGGGATACTTTTGGAAAACAATGAAGAAAGACTCCTTTTCCTTTGTTAAGAAGTGTCTACAATGCCAAAAACATAGTAACCTCATTTGTGCTCCTACTCAAGAGCTTCAAAATTAGACCTCTCCTTGGCTATTCACAAAATGGGGGTCAGATATTATCGATAAAATATCTTCATAATTACTACTATGGATTACTTTATGAAATGGGTCAAAGCTATTCCTCTTCGATCCAAAAACATTGAAGCAATATCTAGCTTTCTTCTAAACAATATCATAGCTCATTTCAGATTGCCTTCTACCCTTATTTCTAAAAATGGTACTCCATTTAAGAACAAAGAGTTGAAGCAATTAATAGAAAATTTTCACATTCAACATCCTTTTTCTACACCATACTAATCTCAATTAATGGCCAAGTTGAAGCGTCTAATAAAAATCTTGAGTTGATTCTTCAAAAAATAGTAAATAAACATGGTAAAGATTGGAATACTCAATTAACATATGCCTTGTGGGACTATTGTGTTGCAAACATGGTTGTTTTTGCACCAAAAGATCAACCTATAAATGCCCAATACAACTGCTAGAGTTGATGAATCTAAGAGAGGTGATTAAGCCATGTCATGAACCCAAGCTATGCTACACAACACAAAGAGACCAAAGGTACACACCTTGGAAAAATCCCCCCCAAGTGCAAGTGAAGGGTTCGAACCCGTGACCTAGGATTTGATACCAATTGTTGCAAATACGGTTGTCGTTGCACCAAAAGATTGATTTGTTAATGACTGGTACAACTTCTATAGTTAATGAATCCATGGGAGGTAGTTAAGCCATGTCACAAACCCAAGCGCTGTGCTACACAACACAAGGAGACCAAGGGTGCACACCTTGCAACATATTTCATGAGTGTTTGTACAGTGACTAGTACAACACCGTATAATCTCGTGTATGGTGTTGAGGCTATCATGCCTTAGAGTTGCAGATTCCATCCTTGTGAGTTTCCCTTAAATAGTTAATTGATGATGATGCTTACCATGCTAATAATTTGCATCAGCTTGAGTTGCTCGATGAGCATTGATTACAAGCCCTCGACCATCTTCAAGCTTATCAATGATCACTTTCTAAACATTATAATCAGGGTGTTCTTTCTAGAACTTTCAAGGTAGGTGACCTAGTTCTTTATAAGAATCAACAAAATGTAAAAGTGTCATCTAAATAAAAGGGGAAGTTTAGCCCTAATTGTTTAAGCCCTTACATTATCATCTCCATGTATGGTTCTAGCGCCTATGGATTTCCATCTATGAATGGAACACCTCTAAAAGAGCTTGCCGATGTAATGTATCTTTGTTGATACTATGCATAGTGTGTATGTGTCATGTGTGAAATGCTCATCCCTTGCAGATTGTAGTTTGTTATGCTATGATATTTCTTCATTAACACAACTATTTTATTATTTTTTGTTATGATGTAAACATGTGTATTTGAATAATTTCTTTGATTAGGAATATCTATACATGTATTTTATTATGCTATGTATCTATGTATTATGATAGCACCTAATATAAACATACATCCATAAGAATAACATCCATCCTATAATCACACATGAAAGTAAAAGCATGCACATAAAATGAACACCATGATATCAAAACTAGTATCTCATTTATATATATCAAATGTGTATCATGTACATGTATCACACCTCTGTATCAAAATGAGGTGCTTGTGTACATATCTATACATTAAAATAATGTTATACAAAATGATATCATTGGTACAACATGGCACATATACAAAATGGGAATCTACCCCCTAGGAGCATGGATCCCTGAGCCCTGTAGTCCTATTGGTGATGGAGGTCAAGGCTAGACTGATGTGACAAAGTGCAATCGATGTGACCATGACATGGATAGACCGACTCATAGTTCTCATATCTCCCCGCATAGCTCTACAACATCCATCTATAACCATGTATCCCACTCCTAGTTCTGCCACAACTCCTAAAGTTGTTGTAGTTGGGGATCCATAGCCATCCTCACAACTACCATCTACCCACTGAGGTCATTGAGATAGCTCTATAGATCATCACATTCCCTATCAGCACTCTCATCTCATATTCTTGCATTGTCTCTCTCATAAGGGTTGTGTGGAACTCCACTGCCTGCTAATCTCACTACCCAGTCATAGCGGTGACATTCGTGGTCCTCTGCACGACCTCAACTTGTGCCTCCTTAGAAGCGGTTTGTAGGCATGCTATAGACTCAAAAAGGTGGGTGTGTCACCCTGCTAATGTTGGAATGTAGGTGTTAAGGACGCTCCCCTAAACTGGAACAACCAAGGCCACCTCAGAGATGCACCGCCCAATGAATGTGATCCACTCTTGTGTGTTTGATTCAACCATAGAGTAGTAGATGCTATCAATAATTGATAATATATCAAAAAATGAGCATATATATACATGAAATGAAGTCAAAATACTAAAAGAAAATAGCATGAATCACTCTAATACCTAGGTCCCCAGCCTGCCGATGTGGATCTTGGGGATGAAAGCTTCTACCCTTACCTCAGCCTCACTGTCACTCTGCCCACCACCTCTTGCTACTGGTCATCACCACCATCACCACCATCACCACCTCGGTCCTCTCCTCCTCATCCTCCTACTACTCCTTACCATTATGCACCGACATTGTCCCTAGGGGCATCTATTGGGAAAATCGAGGAGGGACCATGTGTAGCCCACTAGGTTCGGAAGCCACATCACCCACAGCCAGCATCAGAGGCCAATCAATGTTGTTTGACCTGTCATCACTAACAATGACATATTCTATGTTTTAATGATGACGGTTGTCAGTATAATTGTGCTCCTAGTTGATTTCACGTATGTTGAGGGGGGTCAAGGGAATGGTTTGCAAAATCCTAAATTGGCGGGAGACCCTGTGCTAGTAATAAGGCATAATACCATACTTTGTATGCCCTGCTAGGAAACAATTATGTTGCATATATTGTCACCCATCACATACCCATATATCAAGGTGAGCGTGTGTCACCATGAACCACACACAATTCATGGATGGGTAGGCTAGTGATCTGGTACACTTCCTCCATAGTGAGCATCATCTCTCCTGATGGAAGGTGGAAAGTGGACATCGTGGTGTCCTAGCACTCCATGAGCGCCATCAACATAGATAGATGATATAATATCTTAAGTAGTGTGTAGACCCACCATAAGTCTACCCACTAGAGATGATTCGAGTCATTAGGATGCATCTAGCCTTCCTGATCTCACAACATCCTAAGCATGCACCCACCTCTATGCTCATGCATCTTAGGCCAATCCTATGAAATGGAAGAAAATTGTATATTAGATCCATCTACATCAAATAAATTCTAACTTCTACATCAAGAACTTTTCTAAGAGACCTCTAGGATAGACACACACTACATAGATGTCTGCACGACATGTTACTGTCTAGGGTCATCCACCATGAAAGCTACCTGAATGACAACACACATGGTGGATGAAATCACAAACAAAGGCCAACAAAACATTTCCTAGATGATAGCACGCAAGTTGGATGTCTTCACATCGACTAGATGCATGCATTGCTCCAAATTTGAAAAACCTAAAAAAATCTAAAAAATGGACACAAAGGGTTACAATCAACATACCTGATTGATTGCATCTCCCCGGGCTATCACTCGACACAAATGCTCAATCTTTGGCTCCTCAAAATCACATCTACGAGGCATTTATCTAACCTTTCTCTCACAAAATTCAACAATTTTCTCGTGGTCAATAGTGAAAATGACCCTTCTATGGGACCTCCCAGGTATATATAGGTCCTTTAGGGCCCATTTTTCTCGATGAACATGGTCCTTTTGTTTTTCTTGTTTTCACCCCACTTAGCTAGGGGAAAAAACAAGAGGGGGCATATACTCACCTTTTCATCAGATTTTCCTTCCAAAACACCAAATTTTTCTTAAGCATTCTTCTCATCATGGTAGCTTCTTTTGATTTTTGAGCTAACCTAAATTTTATTTTTTCAGAATGAAACTCCATGTTTGATGTTGTGGTTTCTAGCTGAGCTCGATCACTGGGGGCATCATCAACATTTTCCTACTCGACCATTGCGGCCTCTATAGTATCATTTTTGATACGCAAATCCGTAAATTTTTGAAAATTTTAGGCTTGTACTAATGTTCTATTTTCTACTTTAGTGTAACTATTTTTTCTCAAAAATTAGCTCATTAAAGTGGGGGAAAAATGTAATGTCGTAAAATTACACTTTGTTACAATTTCATGTTTGCGCACTTGCCCCCCGCATTTATGGTGTTATCCGCATTTATGACAAGAACCTTATGAGTCAAAATTTTAAAATTTAAACTCCACAAGGGCCAATTATGAAGTGAAAAAAGTATACCATCTCATTTATCAAAAAAATTATGAATTGGACACTTGTGCATGCACAAACTTCTACATGACACACTAGCTTTCCCAAGCTTCGCAAGTTCAAAATATCAAAATCTTGGCCCATGACACATATCATTATGAAATTTTTTGAGTGTAACGACTCTTCCCACCCATGAAACTTAACAAAACTCTCTTTTTTACTCTCATTTTGCAAGCATTCTCACTATCTCTCACTCCAACTTTCTTCTCTCTTCTACATCACGATTCTATGGTGAAGCTCTATTGGATCGAAGTTTTACCAAAAACCTAAGCTCTCTTACAAGTGCTCAACATCACATCTATCAAGCCAAGAGGGAGCCACATACTATTGGTATTTATCTCTTTCTCTCTTGTCTATTTGATAGCATATTTATTGTGTCTCTATTTTGTGATATAGGTTCGCCTCTATAGCGGGGTTTTCTTTTATCATTTGTGTCTATTTTGTGATACAAGTTCTCCTCCATTGTGGGGTTTGCTATCAAAACTCTTGTGTCTACTTTACTTTGTGTCTTTTATTCTCTATGTCTATTTGGCTATCCATGGAGGTGGGAACACCAAAGCAGGGGTTTGACTGAGGCAAGCCCCAAACAACCCCAACATTTTTCTTCGTTTGCTTTATGTGCAAGTTGCTCATGTGAAGATTTTTGGGAGGCTTCGAAGTGCAGGACCTCTTGTAAGTTAATACCTTTCCCTCCTTGTCATTTATTCACATTCTTTCTCTCTGTCAAGTTAGTAGATTAAATAAACCTTGGATTCTAAATAGCTAGTAGATTCCTTGAGTTTTGTGCAAAAGGTTTAGTTCTCTATTGTATGAGATTCCAATGCATCCTTGAGATGATAGTGCACCGTACTATCATCCCACTCCCACATAAACATACTTTTTCCAAGAGCGTATCCTCTTGTCCTATAAATATCTACAAGCTTCTCTTTCGATCCCCAAGGTCCTTTATCTGTGATCATTTCGAAAACTCTGTTTTAAATATTTTTTTGCAATCTCTTTCATCTTGATCCTTTCGGTTAGTCTTGAGGTGATTGAGGTTAATTTGTTCCCTACTGACTCTTCTTTGAGAGATGGGAGTAACGAATCTCCTCCTTCATAGTAAGTCAATCGAAAAGTGTTGTAAGATGATAATTAATGGAAGTGACACAAACAACTTAGTTCCCATACAATGGTTTAGAAGCTAGGGTTGAAAAATATTGCACACCCCTTATACAATTTCTCTTGATTAGAAATTGGAGAATAGATCATGGTAAGAGTAGTGACAAGTTGCATTCCACATTGAAGAATATGCAGATGAGACATACAATAGGTTACCATGTGTTGGAACCTACCCCAAGATGTAAAATTTTGTCATGTTTTGACCGTTGTTTCTCACCCTATTTTGATAGCCAATCTAATAAAATTTGTGTTAGCTTCGTTCTTTATGTGATTAAGGTTTGGCTCAAGGTAATGATCCTAATTTTAGTTTATTTATTACATATATCCTTGTCTAATTATGTCTCTTTAAACATGTGTTTGAATATTTATCCCATGGGCTTAGGTAGTGGCCACTCTAGTGATGTTATTGGATTGGCCTTGTCGCTCCTAGAGTTTATATTGTCGGTCTCAATGAGTGTTTCCAATTTAATTCAACTAAATTTTGAAAGGGGGAATGTGCACAAGATTCCTTTGAGAGGGTATCTCCAAGATATATCTATATGGAGCAAGTGTAGGCCATTGAGAGAGGTCACAATCCTACCTTCAAGCATTTTAGAGTTCATTAAAGAGGATTTCCCCCTCCATCAACCTAAAGTTGGAGCCTTGTGGTGTACTTATACACTTCATGATGTGTTTTCATGTCTAGGGTGCATATGGTTTTCATTCTCTTTATGCTTGGTTCAAGCTTCACTTAGATGATTTCATGATGGTTTACAAACTTGGTACTTAAGCCTTAATGACTTAGCATATGTGCATTTAACTATAACTCAATTCATATTCTATTGGTGCCTTAATTCATATGGAGTACTTGCCTTTTCCCTTTACATGCTTTATTTATATTTTTGTAGTGAGTTGTTACACTAGTGACCAATTCACTTAAAATACATGTTAATCTCTATAGCACCATTACCAGCTCCACCTCCTAAAACTTATCACTTCCTACCTGTTGGCCTCCTACAATGATTTCACAACTAAGCCTTTACAACCATGATTCAAAGACTGGACGTCTAACCTAAATATCCATTCAATCATCATGAAGGTGCATTTAACTTGTCAACCCAAGGACGTGAACTTGAAATGGGTCAGCACTGTATGTGCACTAGGGGCTCAAGTAGTCATTGCATGCTACAACTAAGAAACACAATGTTGAAAGTAAATTGCTCGAAAGGAAATAAAGCAAATGTTGAATATCAACCAACAACTATGCTTATGCTGAAATGTGTGCAGGAATAAAAATCTAGGTGACAAATAGCAAACTACTCTGTTTTCTTTGGCTGCAAGAACAAACACATAATGGACTTCTAGTGGCTGCAGGAACAGTCCATGCCAAATTTCTAACTAAGTATCCTCTAAGCTAACAAGAACTCAGATGCTCAAACTCAGAACTTTATTTGATTCATTGTAAATCATGCATACAAAGAGTAATGTATCTGTATCACTGAAAATGAGAGTACAATACAAAATCGTGCAACCTCCTGAAGAAGGAGCATAAATTTATTATTTATACTACAACTAAACAAGGCAGTCAACTCCACAACTGGGAGGACACCATTTAGGGAAAATAGGGGAAAGTGGAGTGATGAAAGTTACGCATGCATGAAATCGGTCGGACATGCAAGTCGATGAGATCCAAAATAGTAACATCCATGCATGCTCGATCATTAAGGTCCACTGCAAGGCTATTACATTCAGTTGCATGAGGAATCTTTGTTGCTGACTGCCTTTGACTTGGAGTGATTTCTCAGCTGGATGTTATGGTGTATGCCCAGCTGGCGGTGTCTTCCATAACTTAGCGTATTAAGTCTGCAGGCCAAGGTTAGTATGCATAATAACTACACATCGATAACCACTCTAAGAAACATTCATTAATCACATGCAAAATCAATATAGATGACCCACATATTATGCAAAATATGATTAAAGTTTGTAGAGATAGGGTAATGTCAAATGTTAATGGTTTGAGGAAAACATTATGCCAATACCAACACTTAAGCATTAAAGTCCATGACATTTATGAGCAAATAGACTATAGATTCTGCCCAAAACTAGACCAAAAACTAGGCTCATCACTCCCCCCAACCTAAGGCTTTGTTGGTCCTCCAATAGGGGAAGGGTTGTTCTTCTTCCTGGTCAAAGCTCTAAAATTTGCAGCTGAGAGTTGTCCAACATCAGTGGTTGTAGTGCATGAGTTAGGATCCCAATAGAATCCTCCCAATATGTCAAACCTGTTCCATCTCTTGTTTTCTGTAGTAATGTCACTTTGGTAGAATCTAAAATTTGGCATGGGCCACATGAGCATGGGTGGCTAGAAATTTAGGGAAATCCAATGTCATCCCCGAGTTCTCCCAATCTGAATATGTCTCTCAATTCTTTTTAGTGTTGTAGCATAATTGTGGATGGAATGAGGCTCAGTCTATTTAAACTCATCAGTCAAACTATTCCATCTCTGGGATAAACATCTCCTCACGGTTTCCTCCTTTGTTGTTGTTTTCACTTCATACTCAGTGTAAAATACCTCAATCCAAGGCATAATCCTATTGCCATAACTTGTTCTAAACAACATTTTATGCCATTCTTTATAAATATCCCTTGGGTTGTTTGATTTGGCTCTAATAAGCAGAGGGATATCAGACTCCAATTGTTTATAAGCACCATGTTGTTGTCCCCAACTAATTTCATTTTGTACCCAAGATATGAATTCTCTCAATTGAACATCCCCAACATAAAATAGTGGGTTCCAATCATGGTCCTTTGTGACAACATAATTATGTAAATAAAATTCACATAACAAATTCTTCATTTCAGGGGAGACAATCCTATAAGCATTGAAAAAATTCCATAGGGGTATCAATAGAAGGATTCAAACTTGAGGCAAGTCTTGACATCTTTAAAGAGAGATAATTCTCTTTCAGGAGCAGAGCATAGACCCTCGAGGGTTCTCTACATTCCAAAATATTTGGCTCCAAAGCTACCATATCATTTACCCTCTACTTTAGGGTGGCAACTTCTGCATCTTTTTCCTTAATCTCTTCATCGTTCTTTTGAATTTCCTCCTTTAACTTCCGTTTTTCCTTTTTTAATTCTTCCTCCCTTCTTTGTATCTCTTTCCATATATTCAAAATTGTTGCATGTACTATAAAACTAAGAGGATTATAAATGCATACCAGTCTTTTGTTGATGGCGGCTCCTCATATGGTTCTATTTGCATGGACTTAGGTTGTATAGTTATCTTCAGTTGTAAGGGTACCGTTTCTTCTTCCTTTGCTGCAGGGACTCTTTTTTTGGTTCTAGCTATTGTAGGATTTCATGCTACATGACCTCTTTCTCATGCTTTGCAAGACCTCTTGCTCATGCTGCAAGAAGTCCTGATTTCCCTCCAACTCTTCTACAATGCTAGCAAGATCAGCCAGTTTTATGTTTGTTTCTCCCTTAAATATATCTTCTTCTTTTTCAACACGCTTCTGCTCCATTGGAGCTTTAGGATCCTCATGTGAGGCCTCACCAAGTTCAGGGCTTTCCTCCAAAGGTGTACCAATCGCAGGCCCGACTGGTCTTGACTTTCTGGGAGGTCTTTCACATTTTCCTTTGGCTGTAGGATGAATAGCATCAACCTTCCTCTTTTTTGGACTTGGCACTTTTATTTCTACAGGCTATGTTTTAGCCTTCCCTTTTCTAATTTCTACCTCTCTCCGTTGTGCCCTAGTTTTCATGAGGGTTTTAAGTGGAACTTCATCATTAGAATTTGAGGAAGAGCTTTCTTTTTCTGAGTGCTTTGTTCCAAACGAACTAAATTCTATGGTTTCCTTTGTTGCAGGAGGATTCATGCTAGAGCCAACACTAGAGGTTGAAGCACTAGGAATGACTTCAGTCATGATTACTCTCCTACTAGATCTACGGGATCGAGGTGTAGCCCTAGGTGGAAAATGCTCAACATCAACAAACTCCTCCTGACGATAATCTTGATCAACCTTAATAAACTCTTCCCAATTCATTCTAGAAACATCACACAAAGATTTTTCAACTAGCAATTTAATCAAATAATGGTGGGAAACATAATTATCCCTACCTTTCTGGGTCTCAGCCACCATAATTGAGAGAAGATTATACAACACATTAGGCACATTCATCTTCCTCCCATGCCTCATGTGATTCAAAAGTTTGAAATGGACAGAATGAAAATTTTATTAGCGACCCTCACAAGTGATGTATTTGATGACATACACAGCTATCTACTTCCACGACTTGGGCAAAGACATTCTTTTTGTGCCCTGCTTGTCTATGGTCAATGGGGGGTCATTTGGCTCTGCAAATTCAACCCTGGTTGACCTAGCATCTCTGGAAACATGGTAATTTTCACCATCAACAGGTAACCTTCTAAAATTTTAAATTATTTCCTTTATTGCCACAAATTCTAACCCTCTTCTTGTGGCTTTTCCATCTGAAAATGTCTAGGAAAATTCAAGGGAAATGCCTTCATCAAAACCATCCAACTTCAAAAAGTAATCTATCCAACCACAATTTTGAAATTCGGCCAGGCATTGTGCATCTTGTAGTAAAATATCATGCACTGTGGGTTCGTTTCGAACTAACCCACCTCCCATTGTCTGCAATCAAACAAATGCTCTACAACTTCTTTTCTTGCAATTCCCCTTTTGAAAATCAAATGTACTTCCTTGCAGTGTCTGCTAATTTCTAATGTCGACATCGACTAAATTTCCTTTCTTTTGTTTTTCCTTTTTGCTTGCAACTCAAGATTGCGATAGGGCAATAATAGCAAGAAAAGGAGTGATAAAGGGAAATTATGATAGGAAGAATTGGTAGCTACAATTATTGTCACTTCACACATTCAATCAGCGCATTTTAAATTTTTTGATGCAGCCTAATATGGTTTGACACATGGACAATAAGATATTTACATATTTTCCATTCCCCTCCCCCCAACCTAAATTTGGACATGTGCCCACACATTTGAGATGGGAGTGGCGGTTGACAGACAATGATGGCATTTATGTGAATACCTATATTAACGTACAATGATTAAATGAATGTACTTAAAAGATGATTAAAGATAGAAATTAATGCGCACATACCTGAATGTGTGGAAGATTTGCTACAAAGATCATGGATAAAGTAACGCTCGCCTTGTTGGAAAATGGATTGAGCAATGAATGAGGATGGGGTGGAATGAAGTGATGGAAGAGAGAGAAAGGTGGTACGGATGGGTGGATGGGCGGATGATGAAGAAATGGACTTCCACATAAGTGAAAGTCTATTATGAAAATTACATACCTGAATTAGGCTGAAGGAGGGACACTAGGTCCACCGCCTTCAGCTGCAGGAAGCTCTGAGTGTTGGGTGAATTGCTGCAGGAAATCTTCTTTAGAGGTTGGCTTATGATATAATCTGAGGTGATGACTGTTGACAAGTAATTTGAACTTGACAGGATCAATGGTGGTAAGTTGAACAACTCCATTGGGAAAGACCTCGGGAACTTTGTATGGTCCTAGCCACCTTGTCTGCAATTTTCCTGCATTGTCCTAGTATCTTGAATCATAGAGCAAGGCCCAATCTCCTGGTTTGAACTTCTTGTCCTTGATAAATCTGTCATGCCACTTGATTCTCTAATTTTTCACTACTTCTGTATGTTGCAGGGCCGCTCTCCTTATTTCATCCAAAGCATTTAGTTGCATGATTTTGTCTCTCTGTGCTTCAGAAATGTCCATCCCTAAATCCACTGTAGTTCGCAGAGTTTTATGTTCAAATTCAATTGGAATCATAGTTGTCTTCCCATACAATAACTCAAATGGGGTGAAGCCTGTAGTTGTTTTCCATGTTGTCCAATAGGCCCAAATAGCTTTGGGTAATTTGTTTGCCCAATCTTTCCTATGGATAGCTACTGTTTTAGTCAGAATGGCTTCAATTTCTCTATTTGTCACCTCAACTTGGCCATTAGCCCGGGGGTGATAAGGAGTAGACTTTTTGTGCTTGATATTGTACTCATTCACTAGTGCTGCAACAAGAGTTGATGTGAATTGTGGCCCTTGATCAGTCACTATTTCTCTTGGAACTCCATATCTTGTGAAAATCGCCTCATAAAGCAACTCTACAACCTTGTTATCTCTTGCATGCTTCATGGCCTTAACTTCTACCCATTTTGTTACATAATCAGTGCATACCAATATATAAGACTTACCATTTGATGGAGGGTCAATTGGTCCCATGAAATCCAATCCCCACTTGTCAAAGGGGTGATTGCTATCTGAGGGCACAGTGGCATCTCATCAGATCTAGTTGGTTTGCCCATTCTTTGACATCTATCACATTTTCTGGTATACCTTCCTGCATCCTTGTGGAGTGTTGGCCAGTAGTACCATGTGTTCAAGATCTTCATTGTTATCCTTTTGGCCACAAAGTGTCCTCCACATGGTTCATTATGACATGCATGCAAAATCTCATGTCTCATCTTCTCTCACACATCTTCTCATGATATGGTCAAGTCCAGTATAAAACAAACATCCATCAATCCAAGAGAAAGGAAAATATTTTTCAATGAGTTCCCTTTTCTCTTTTGGGGAGAAGTGAGAAGGAATTCTACCTATAACCAAGTAGTTTTTTTCATCATTCCAGGGTATTTGTACACTAAGAGAGAATAGATGCTCATCACGAAAAGAGTCATCTATGGGTTGATTGTCTTATGATGTAGTTAGCCTTGAAAGAAAATATGCAACAACATTAACTTTCCCTGGCTTATCTACAATGGTTATATCAAACTCCTGCATCAATAATAACCATCTTGCCAATATTCCTATGATCAAAGGTTTAGTCATGAGATATCTAATTGTTGCATGATTAGTGTGCACAAAGATTTGGTAGCCCGTTATGTAATGTATGAATTTGTTCAGTGCATAGACTATTGCCAACATCTCTTTCTCTGTCACTGTATAATTGAATTTAGCTCCTTGCAAATTTTGCTGACAAAGTAAATGGCATTCTCAACAACTCCCTCTTTTTGTCCTAAGACTGCTCCTATGGCATAATCTAACGCATCAGTGTGAATGTGGAAAGGAATCTCCCAATTAGGCCCCTTAAGTACATGAGCATTTGTCAAGGCTTCCTTCAAGGAAAAAAATGCATTGTCACAAGCTTCAGTCCACTGAAATTCAACATCCTTAGTGAGAAGGGTATACAATGGTATTGCTACCTTGCTGAAATCTTTGATAAATCGCCTATAATATCCTGTACAACCCAAGAAACTCCTAACATCCTTCTGTTTTGCAGGTGTAGGTAGATTTGTGATTACCTCAATTTTTGCAGGATCTACTTGAATTCTCTTATGGGAGATGTAGTGACCAAGAACTACACCCTCTTGCATCATCATGAAGCATTTTTCACTATTCAAGGACAAGTTTTGATCCTCACATCTTTGTAGGACTCTCTTGATATTCTCTAATGCTTGATCAGAATCAACACTATAAGTGGTGAAGTCATCCATATAAATCTCCATGCAATCATGAGAAATGTCTAAAAATATACTAATGACTGCCCTCTAGAAAGTTGCAGGTGCATTGCACAAGCCAAATGGGAGTATCGAATAGGCATATGTCCCCCATGGACAGGTAATTGTGGTCTTCTCCTGGTCTTCTGGTGCAAATTGAATCTGGTTGTAGCTGTTGAATCCATCTAGAAAAGAGAAGTATTGCTTTCCTGCAAGTGTGTCTAAAACTTGATCAATGAAGAGTAAAGGAAAGTGATCTTTCTTGGTGGCAACATTAAGTTCTCTATAATCAACACAAACTTGCCACTTCCCTCCTTTCTTGGGCACAATCACTAATGGATACACCCACTGACTATCCGAAATGGGATAGATAAATCCTGCATCTAGCAATTTCTACAATTCTCCTTTCACAAATTCTCTTAGTGCAAGGTTAATCCTTCTTTGTGGTTGTCTTACAGGAGTGCAATCGTCTTTGATATAAATTTTATGGGTACAAATTTTAGGATCCAATCCCTTCATATCGTGATAATCCCAAGAAAATGTATGATGATGGACCCTTAATAGATTTTCCAACAACAGTTGTTGTTCTTCATTCAATTTATTATTAACATTCAAATATTTTCCTTCTGACACCTGTACTTGTGTAATTAACTCTACCATGGCTGCTTCATTAACACATGGTACTTTTAGTTCATACGACAACAATGTATGGAATGTACCTGTTGCTACAGGAAGTTTGTCTGCAGGAACAACGTCTGCAAGAACAGTGGCTGTAGGAAGAACATCTACAAGAAAAATGTCTTCAGGAATAGTGGTTGCAGGAAGAACAGGTAGAAGTGTCCTAACTAAATTAGAAGATGATGCTTCCCCCACTTCATAATGGTTCTAAATGATATTAGTCAACACTTCATCCTCATTTTGGAGTTGCATAAAAGAGCTTCTGCCTAGCATCATAAGCTGCGCCGCAAAATTAACTTCCTCGGCCTCTTCACCAACTTGTGGCCATACATAATCTTCTTCATCATGAGATGGCTGAGTAGGTGGATAAAAAATAAAAAATTTAGTACTCCTTCCATCTAAAATGGTCATGTCACTGGACCGACATCCAATGTAGGCATCTGGGTTTACCCGACCAAGACTCCCAAGGTGATGGGATGCCTGATGTATGGAGAAAAGAATCATAAGAATTTGTTGGCCCCACTTTAAGATCCCCCTACATCAAGCTTAGCCGGTAGAACTTCTGGCTTCTAGAAGGATGAGAGTGGATTTTATACTTGCAATGTTGGTTGTTGCAAGGTCTTTGGTCATTACATTGATTGTTGCCCCTAAATCAATCGGATCATTCTTCACTTGGATCCTATTTATGGCAACTGCTACCACAGGACTGCTTGGGTCATTGTACTTGGGAATAGTCACTTTTCCCAACATGATATGAGCTAGCTAGCCCACCACATGAACTATAGTTGTTAGGGTTTCTTCTTCCTTCCCTAGCTTCTTAAGACAAACTTCCTTAATGGATTTTCATAAGATTGGAACATCTTTTACCAAGCTGCGAAAGCAGGGGGTATTTGGTGCATAATGGCAGCTAGTCCAGTGTCAAGGCTGGTATCCTCTTTTTCTTCTTCTTCTTGAAACTTCTAGTGCTTTAGAGATAATTAGTTCTTGCTCAGTCTGCTTGGCTTGGATTGGTTCAGGATTTTTAGGTGCATTTGGCTAAATAGGATCATTTAGAGGCTCCCCCTCCTCTTCCATAGGAAGCTCAGTAATGATGGGCTTGGAAGGGGTTGTGCTTGATTCTTGAGCGCAAGTGGATATCACCCTCTACAACTTATATATACAAGGAATTGATTTGAATCAACAAATTATACAGGCTATAGTTGTGGTTTGATATTTGAATTGGGTGTGGGTTGAGCTAATAGTTGAGTAGGTTTAGGTGCATTTGAGCTTGGATTAGCAGGTGGAGGAATTATAGTAGGTTGTTGAGGTGAAGGTGAAGCATTTCTTTGGTGTTAGGTAGAGCCAATGTTGTCCTCCTCTCCATTGATTTGTTTGCTACAATTTCACGGAGGTGGTTTCCGTTACCCTTAAATTACTGCCAATTCGAGGTTACTACATACTTGAGGTGGAGGGACTTTGATGATTAGGCCAAAGCGTTTGGAGGGTTACTCCAAGGCTATGGTGGATATCCTCCATAACTGGGTGGATATGGGGGCTTCCATTGGTTACTAGATGAATAAGAGTTAAAATATGGTCCAACATAGGATAGTGGATTTGGTGGCATACCTTGTCTTAGAGCCCAAAGCTTCCTTTGTGCAACATAGTAGACTTGGTCTTCTTCAATCTGAATTGGCTTGAACTTAGGTGGAATTTGCTTGCTTTCCAGGTTAGCTACCATCTTACATCTGCAGTACTTCTTTTGTCTGTAGTGGGAACAATACTCTATCAACATCATTTATGCCTCCTCTTGCTTCTTTTTGGCCTGAAGAGTATCTAGCTGAGTAGCTAGATTGTTGATAATATCTTGCTTGAAGTCTTCCAACAAATGAGTGATCTCCATTCTTAAAACTCCACTGGTAGTTGACTTACCCATGAAATATTGATAAGCTCTTCCTTTCTTTGAAGCTGCCCTAGAGTAATTCTGGCATATTTTCTTGATATCCTCCCAAGGAACTTGGGAGATATCTCCTCCTGCCATGAGTTCCAAAGCATCAGTGCAGCTATCATTGATTCCTCTCAGGAAAAAGCAACTTTTGTGAGTCCTCATTAAGTGCATGGTGTGGGGATTTTTGCAAGCAAAACAAAAACCTTGCGATGTAATCTTCCAAGCTCTCATCTTCCTTCTGCTACATCCTGAAAATTTCATTTCCTCTCATGTCACTACCCCTGCAGTATTCCTTGTACTTCTCAAGGAATTTTGTCTTCATGTCTTCCCAAGTTTCCACAGTATCTCTGCCTAGGCTCATGAACCATCTTAGTGTAGCCTCTTTCAAAGTGGTGGGGAATAACTTAAGCCTATGGGCATCAGTAATATAATCATAACTCCTGCAAAGTATGTCAAATTCAAATAAGAAGGTATCTAGATCTTCTATCACAAGTCCATAAAACTTGGGGAGTGCTGAGGAAAGGATGTTCTTGATGTTGTCAACTTCATTTTGATGGGAATGGGGAAAGGAAAAGTTAGTTGGTTTTGTCTGTTCCTATTTGCATCACCCATGTCTGCTTGATGTGGTTCAAAGACAAAGGGGTTCTCAAGCTGGTTTTGATC
>VDFB02331960.1:55525-79549 GCA_007258455.2 Sequoia sempervirens
ATGAAACCCTTCTTATCCTCCCTCATGGGAGCTTTCCCTTTATTTTTATTAGGAGGTGCACTCACCAACCCAATTTTAGAATCCCCTATAGGTTTAGATTTGGGACACACCTTCTGTAGATGCCCATATTCGTGAAAAATTCGATAGCAAAACAATAGTGTTTCATAATCCAGTTGTTGAATCCATGAGCTTGATCCCAACCGAATTTCCATGGAATCAAGAAAGGGCTTATTCAAATCAATTTCCACACACACACTGGAATAGGTAATTACCTTCTTTTCCATAGTCTTTCTTGAAGGATCAATTGGTTTTCCAATTTGAACTACAACTAAGTTGAAGATGTCTTCTCTCCAAAATTCCAAAGGAAACCACAATAGCCTCACCCAAATAGGAACCCACGAAGGAAGCTCTTTTTTAGGATTGAATCCAACATGCTAGGGCTTGATAAAAAGACCAACTTGATTGTAGAAACAGGCCCCCCATTCAAATAGTTTACTTCTATCAAAAACCACTTGGAAATAGTCATTGGCAGCCAACATTACATCTATTTCCCCCTCTGGATTCCATGTTCAGCGAGCCCACAACTCTAGAAAGGGCAAGGACACCCGAATCCCCAAAAACTTAAAGATCAAAGCATGGTTAGACAAGTAATTTATGTCATCCACAACAGACTCGGGCTGGATCACAAGGACAGGCCTATTATCGCTCTTGGCAAGGCATCCATTTACCTTTGAAGGCCTAAAACCTCCAGATTGAGATGAAGGTTCTCCCATGCTAGAACTATTCTCACCAAAAATTGGGTTCTCATGCAAAAGCAACGATGGATTGCTTCCCAACACCACATCCTTAAAAGGAAAACTCATCCCTCTAGATGAAACCCCTCTCAGAGCCATATAAGGCCTGAAACAAAAAAATCCCGAAGAGCCCAAACCAAGCTTGGGAGAAGGCACTTAAACAAATAAGAAACCCCACAAAGAAACTTCAAAACAAAAAACCCAAACTACAAACTCTGCGTTAATATCAACCCACACCTTAGCAGCCTGCTCTGCACAACATCTAGCAGAAGGAACCAACACCAAATGGATCCACTAGAACCAAACCCTCACCCCGCAGTGCAAGAAACTCCCCACAACAACCACCCAACAGGAAACATGCATTAAGGAAAGAAACAATAGAGAAAGGGATCCCTCTGTCCCCACCCTCAGACCCTCGATGACGCAGAAAATATCCCTTAAAAGTGTGCACTAGAAGAGCGAAACCATCTAGGGCATGGGCTCCCTAGCCCGAGCATAGAAAAAGATCATCTGAGCCATCTCCATGAATATCTTCATCATCCAAGACATGATACTGATTAGAAAAAAATAAAAAATAAATTTTTGATGCCCCATTATACCCCAACAAATGAAGGAATGATGGAGGGATGGTAAGCTACCCCTTGAGACGTTTGTTTGGAAAAGATAATTTTTAGGTTGGGCTTGTGAAAAAATGATGAGATAGGATCAATGACGAAGAGGAGGAAAAACCAAGTCCTAGGAGGCCAAGAAACTAATCAGGAGGATTGGGAAAGGCGATAAATAGGATGAAGTGGGGAGGAATATAAATCTAGGGTTTTGGGGACCATATTAGGCATTTGGGGTATTTTAAATTCATTTTCACCTTTAGAGTTTAGGATTTTTAGAGCTCAGAGCATTCTTTTTCCATAGACATCTTGGAGAGATGGCTCACATTCCATGTTCCTTGTACTATGCTGATGTAGTTCGACAATTCTAGTAGCTCTTTGGAGCAAACCCCCCAGTATGTACCTAGAATTTGTACTTTTACACATAGTTTTAGGTGTATTAAATGATAGCTAAAGGTAGGTCATCAAACATGTCGAGTGAGAATCAATACTAATGAAACTCAATGTGATGCTTATTAACACTGATGTGGCACTAATGATTTTAGCATGAAGCTTCTATAATGAATCACTTTATTTTTTTGGTTCGCTTTTGACTGATGCAAAGTAAAACTATCAAAAATAGGTTCACTTTTGATATTGGTAATATGATGCTTATGAAAAAAGGCTCGCATATGACTGTGAGAAAGCAACACTTTTGAAAAAAATTTGCTTTTGATTTAGGGCTTTACTTAATCCATGAGCAACAACCTAGTGAGTTGAACTAAATGGCACATTTGAGCATGATGGATGTTGAGTTCCTTGACACTATCATACTATACCATATTGCAGCCATGCCTTGGATCAAGGAACATCATGCATTTATTATTGCTATAGTGGAGTGGTGGCACTCAAAGATATCTTCCTTCCGTCTATTGATAGGCGAGGAAAGTATTACCTTAGAGAATGTGTGGCACATCTTGAGAGTTCCAATCCATGGAGCTTGGGTTTCCTATGAGCTATAATTTTGTATCAAGGAATTAGAGAGGGTCTTCCTAGATGATGAGATGGATATTGATGATGGTTATATCGACTTGACAATACATAAACATCATCAATGATATTATTATTTTGGTGGTAGGTATTATTTGTGGGTAGATCATGCCCAATCAACACTCTAGAGGTTTCTTGGTTGGATGGGGCAAAGTCCTTGAGAGGATGATGGAGGACAAGAGATTTTATCCATTGGGTTCATGCATCTTGTCACATTTGTACCGTGATATGCATTAGGTGGTATATCATTCAACCACGAGCTTGTTAGTTGATGTGACCTTGCTCCATATATGTGCATGGGAGCACATTACAGTGATGTGACCCACTGGAGAGGCCATTTGAGTAGCAGGTGAGTCATTTTTTATATAGCTATGACACCTTTCTAACACAACATCATATAAGAGACCCGTACAATTAGCACCATATTATTGATGACATTGATGAGTTATGATGGTGACCATGGCTACACTATGAGGCATGGTATGATGATGATGTCCACTTTCCTTTTTGCAAATAGACCCGATGGTTGATCAAGAGGACACAATATATACTTGAGTGATATCTTCTAGATAGGGTCAAGCATTAGTTTGAGGAGACTCTAGATGTCCCAACAACTGATTATCATGCATTATTTTCTCTAACATAGTGGGAGATAGTAGATTGGGGATCCATGCTATTCTTGAAGATAGCGGTCACACAAGATCTACAGTTGGAATTGGTACAGTGGATCCAGGAAGATGGGGTAGATGACCCAGGGGTGACAACATATAATGAATCTTATTGGATCTCATAAAGACCACTTAGATTCACCCATCCTAATGGTGGAGCGATGGGAGCCCAGAGGAGGAGAAGGGAGGCTAAGACAAGGAGAGCCTGTTGATAGTGGAAGAAAGTGGAGGCTAAGATCCTCGTGGTAGAGGACAAGGGATATCAGGTGGGGGTACCAACATTGGTACCTACAAGAGAAGGGGAAAAAAGAGGGGACGATGGTGAGATGCCCCAAGGGGTATATTCAAATGACATTTGACTTTGATTTTATCTTAGTGAGAGAGACCAAGTGAGGAGGGAGAGGGATGGATATTAGATCAAGAGGGATGGTATGATCGTACAATTTATCTAGAGGATAGTTGAGAGGGATCGAAGGACTTCAGAGAGAGATCTAAAGACCACACATAGGTAGGATGTAGAGGCTTAGTTAGATTAGATCACCATAAAGAGAGACACTGAGAGAGCCAAGAGGCAGTAGCTAGAGGTTGTGGGATAGGGGGTGATAATCCCTATGACTGATCATATCTAAGAGATCAGGATTCTAGAGAGGGAGGCTACTTATTATAAGACTTTGTATGAGGTAGTGGTACCTGTAGGCTAGAGAAAGCCTAGGTTTTTAGCGAGGAGTGCAGAAACACCATCTAGTAGTTTGAATGGGGTATCAATATCTCATCCTTCATAGATTCAACAACCACATGGGTCAAGGGGGAAGTGTCTCAATAGTAGGTAACTAGGGCTCAACAACATCCTCTAACATAGGAGATGGCTCCTACCCATCCACATTATCCTAGTCGAGAGGAGAGGGAGAGTTCTATGTAGATTATGTCTCTAATTTTTTCTTTTGATGTATAGACATTTTAATGTAGACACCCATTTTTTATGTATATATATTATTGGCTCTCGATAGCCCTTTGTACACACATTATTTGTATAGACTTGTATCATGACATACATTTTGACGATATATGAGATATTGATTTTGACTAATTATGATTTGATATATGTATTTGATGATTCTATGATATGATGATATATAATGGAATGGATGCAATGATGTTATGCTATGGATATGTGATGATGATGCTATATATATTAGATGATGATACTAATGATTTTTGGATGCAAGATGTATGATCATGATGTATGATGTATGAATGATTCTTTTTTTGTATTTTTGATGTGATATATGCTATGTAGGATGAATGATTCAAGATGATACTAATTAGTGGTTGATGTAGGATGGGATGATTTTTTTTTTGTATGTCACTATACTTGGATAAAAATGTTAATATGATGAGTAAGATAGAAGAAAATATGATTGATTAGATGGATAGATAGAATAGGACATGATGAATGGATGATGATAAAATATCAAGAAACTATGATTTTTGGATAGATTTGATTTTTTTTATTGGATATGTGATGAGATAGATAGATGATTTTGTTGAAGGAACACCAATACATTGAGGGGGGTGAATTATTTTATACAAATTTTTACTAGAAATTAAAACAAAAAACAAGATTTAAGATCACACAAAAACATCAATCACAAAGAAGACACTAGATATACATGGAAAACCTAATGTGGGAAAAACCATGGTGAGAATACCTACTAGGATCTACTATCCTAATCCAGCCTCACAATAAAGATATTACATATGTTTTGTAAGCACCAACTTATAGGTACATTTACACCCAAGACAATTTTTTGAGGCACCAACCTCTAGGTACACTACACACCTAAGACAATTTTTTGAGGTACCAACCTCAAGATACATTGCACACCTAATTGAGCATCAACTCAATCTTTCTAAGGCACCAACCTCTACAACATTACAAGTTCATATATGCTGATATTGGTTGTTCTTCAATCTAAGTATGCAACTTTTCAATTCATCAATCTGGACTCTATTCCTCTACTCTACAATTCTCCCAATTCACCATTACCAAGATCATCACCTTGATAGTTTTTTGTCACAAACAATATATACTTCCATCAACCTGAAAAACCATGCAATTCATTAACCTCTATGAATTCAAATGATCTACATTTATGTCTCCATTATGCACATGAAATGATAGAATTATATATTCAACAACCACTCATGCTACCATTATAACCATGACATTAACTATCTCCATAGTTACACAAATCTTCACTACTTTGTAGTCCTACGAGACTGTCACTTTTATGATTTTTTAGAAATAATTTTAAATCGGCTTCAACTTTGTAACTTCCTGTCAAATTTTTTCTTTAGGAAGTATCTGTTTACACACTTTGAATACCACCATTGATCTTTCCTTTTTTTCCATGATCTAATGGTTTCCATTCAATATATTTTATCTTTAAAACATTACCATTCATCAAGGCTCCTTTGAATATGCATCATAGATCAATATCGTATACCAAATGCTTAGCACATTTTTTCTTCACACTTGAAGAATGATATATGTGACGTACAAGAGCTATGTGATGCAATGAGTGATTACCACTTGTCATCATGGGAATGCATTGACATACCACATTTTCATAGAGCCATTATAGAGACCCACCATACTTTTCATGAATTAGCAAGAACCATCCAATATTCACCTTCAATTCCCACCATTGATCTTTATCACACACTATTTTTCTAGTACGTTTTTAGCTTTGCGCTTTTAGAATGAAATATGTGATACATATGAACAATTTGATGCAATCATCTTCAAAAAATTATCATCATTTCACACTATCACAAATAATACTATGTTAGAACAAATTGGAAATGTGGTGCTACGTCAATCGTTGATCTTAGCAAACTAGAGAGTCTTGTGTCTGGTCCCACTAGAAACATGGAATGATTCCACAATTTCGTAGCCAAGATATGACATCAACTATAAAGCCTTGCAGGTGCATGAGATCCACCCAATATTCATTCTATGATCACCACTGTTGATCAAGCTAGGCTAAATAATTGGGCATCGAACTTAGGAAAAAATTAAAATCTCTACACACTCCACTGAGCTAGTAATCACAAGGATGAAGGGTCTAGTAACACAATGACTCGTAGGACTTAAGTTATGGATTAAGCACCTAGTTGTTGCCTGTTTCTAGTCAACACAAAAATAGAAATTCCTATGAACGCCATTATTGAAACTATTAGGGTTTTACTAAGAAACCCTAGTAATGGTCGAGAGAAAAGATAATTAAATTTTGAGCATAATTTTAATCATATGAATGTGCAGACCATATATCTAGAATGTGCATGAAAAACCCATATCAGATCTGCCATTTTTTTATCTGCAAAACCCTAGAGACAACCTCTATAAAATCATCACAACTTTTCATGACAATATTATAAATTTTAATGCAATATTGTAACTTTATAAAACGTGTTAGCAACATGTTTTTCTCTCCATCAATCTTCACCATTCTACCTATGATTGATCCTCTAACATCAACGATCACTATGACTAACCTATGATTTCCTTTGAAATCAATGACAATCATAACTACCATTTTTCATCAATGACAACAATTCCAACACTATCCCCCTTTTTCATTGATGGAAACACCTGAAAAACTCTAAAAAATGGCAACATCATTCATACTCCCCCTTTCCAATATATAATTACATCATTCACCCTTCATTCTCTCTACATACCTTGATTTTCCTTATACTCCCCCAAAATAAAAATGATCATTGTGATTCAATGTTCTCCTTAGTAACACCTTGCATACTACACAAAAGAATACCATAAAAACATACCTCTGCATGCTTTTCTCCCATTTTCTAAACTCTCCCCCCTTGACATCAATTACAAAGGGATAGACTAGGGATACAAATTACTCTTTTATGCTCCTCCTAGATGAATACTTTATATATTCAAGCAGAGATAGGAGAAGGAAGAATTCCTAATTTTTCCTTGAGTTGTTCAAATGACTCCTTTGGAAGGGGTTTTATAAATATATCTGCCAATTGATCTTTTGTAGCCACATGTTCTAATTTGACTTTTCGTTCAACAATTTTTTCCTTGAGAAAATGATATTTAATAGATATGTGCTTGGTTCTAGAATGCATAATAGGATTCTTGGAGATGTTTATTCCACTAGTATTATCATAAAAAATAATATCTGTCCCATCAAAGTTTACCTAATATCTTGCAATATTTGGTTTATCCACAAAAATTGAGTACAAGTTATAACAATGATATATTCAACTTTATTTGTTGATAAAGAAACTGGCTCTTGCTTCTTACTTAACCATGCTACCAATCTATCTCCTAGAAAAATGCACCACCACTAGTGCTCTTTCTATCTTCCTCACAACCAGCCCAATCTGCATCAGTGTATGCAGTTAAATTGAAATCATTACCAACAGGATACCATAGACCATAGTCTAATGTACTCTTCAAGTATTTGAAAATCCTCTTCACAACCTTAACATGTGTCTCCTTAAGAGCAGCTTGAAATCTAGCAACCAAGCAAACAACTTGCATGATATCAAGCCTTTTTTTTGTGAGATATAAGATACTTCCAATCATGGATCTGTAAAATGATTAATCTACTGAGTCAGGCACATCATCTTTGTTGAGTTTACATCCAATGATTATAGGTGTGTTAACTAACTTGAAATCTTCCATCTTGTATTTCTTCAGAATTTCCTTTACATACATATTCTGAGAAATGAAAATCCATGTATCTAACTGATTGATTTGTAAACCAAGGAAAAATGTTAATTCTCCTAGTATGGACATCTCAAACTCATGTTGCATTGCAAAAGCAAAAAAAATTCACATCTTATCCCTATTACTACCAAAAATGATATCATCAACATAAACAATGACAACAAGTATGTTTTCACCTTCACATTTGAAATACAAATTATTGTTTGCAATACCTTTATTATACCCTTGTTGTTGGAGATATTTTTCCAACTTAGAATACTAAGCCCTAGGGGATTTTTTTAAACCATATAGATCCTTTTTCAATATGTATACATAATATTTGTTTTATATCACAATAAACCCTTCAAATTGCTCCATATAAACTTCCTCATCAAAATAACCATTAAGAAATGCAGATTTTACATTCATCAGGTACACTTTGAAATTCTTATAAACTAAATATGCAAGAAACATTCTAATGGCTTCAAGCCTAGCTACAGGTGAAAATGTCTCATCAAAATCTATACCCTCAACTTGAGCATAGCCCTTGCAGACTAATCTAGTTTTGTTTCTAGTTATCTGCCCATCTTCATTCAATTTATTACTAAATACCCATTTTGAGCCTATGACATTCTTATCAGCAGGCCTAGGAACAAGTTCCCAAGTTTGATTTTTCTCTATTTGACTGATTTCTTCTTTCATAGATTCAATCCAAATTTCATCCATACTAGCTTATTCATAAGTTTTAGGCTTTATTTCAGTGAGCAAAGAATAGTTTATATGTTCTTGTTATGCAATCTTTCTTCTTGTCATGACACCACCAACTTTGTCTCTAAGAATTTTCTTCTTAGAATGATCTCTTTTGAAAAATTTGGGTGTAGATTTTGGTGTAGTGTTTGGTTTCTCTTCTTCATTAGCATCACTCTCTTCTTGTGACTCTTCTTTTGTAGATTATTCTTTTTCTTCATAAGTAGGGAATTTTGAATACATGTCATCTTTGTGTAATAGTTGGGAGTAATCTTCATCCACTTTAACATTCACACTTCCAACTATCTTTTGTAACCTTTTATTATAGCACTTATAAGCTTTTCTTGTAGTTGAATAACCCAAAAATATTCCTTCATCAGATATTGTCTCAAATTTACTCATAGTGTCTTCATCCTTTTTTACAAAACATCTACTTCCAAATATTCTGAAATATTTTACAGATGCAGGTCTTCCTTTCCATAATTTATATGGAGTCTTATCATGATTTTCTCTTAACTATGCTCTGTTAAAAATATAAAAATCAATATGAACTACTTCCTTCTAGTATCTATTAGGTAATTTGGCTTCATTCAACATTGTTCTAGCCATTTCTTGAACAATTCTATTCTTTCTCTCAACAACTCTGTTTTGTTGAGGTGTTCTAGTAGTAGAGAAATGTCTTCTAATTCCATGTTTTTGACAATACTTATCAAATTCATGGGAAGTTATTTCTCCACCTTTGTCAAACCTTAAACACTTAATCCTTGAACCAATCTCATTCTAAAAAGTAGCTCTAAATTTTTTGAATCTTTCTAAAGCTTCGGATTTATCTTTAAGAAAAGTTACCCATGTCATTCTTGAATAATCATCTATCAACAACATGAAATACCTTTCTCCATTGATTCTTTTGGTTCTTGTTGGTCCACATAGATCTATATGTATCAACTCTAAGGGTTTTGACATTGAATATTCTTTTGTCTAATTTTATCCTTGTTGTCAATCAGATTGCACCCGAATGCTTGAATAGTTAAATTCAGCAATCTGTTGAAACATGGAATGATCCTCAAGCCTGTGGGTTGCCTAATTTTGAGGATCAATCTCTGGATTATAGGCCGGCTTCCTATTTGATGATCAATTAGGTACTTGAATGATTTTCTTTGAGAAAAGGGATAGAAGAACTATTGCTAAATGCATAAACTGAAACTAAAACCTTGGTGATGCACCTAATTGATGGTGTTGCATGCAACCTATTTCACAATTACACTTCAATAATCCTATTTGCACAACTAAATCTGAATAGTTTAACCACAAAAATAATCTATATGAAGGCTTGACTATATTACTATCTTCAAAGGAAAATAACATCTTCACAACTAGAATAGTAAAGTAAGCCAAATGCACAACATACAACCTGTGGAATCAAACTTGATTGTATACCAGCACATATGAAATGAGGTGGGAAAATAAAGGTTTATGAGATTAAACACAATAAATTCCTTATCAAATTCACACAGCATGACACCTGAGATTCTGAAGGCAAACACTTTAGCGTACTGAAAGGTAAAAGGAAAGCTATGCAAATTAATGAAACTTGATTAACCTGTAATAACCTGCTACTATATTAATCTGAAAATAATGCTGAGTTACAAGATAGTCTCTTTGTTGAAGGCAAAGGCAGAAAACAAGAACTAGATTGAAAAAGATAAACTTTTTCAATATATACAAAATGAAGGCACTCCAAAGTGCATGAATAAATAACTGAAAGTGATCTGAAAGTGCAAAGATGAAAATTCCAATGCGAAATCCGAGCACAAGTGAAAATCCCTGAAAAAAAATGGCTCAAACTCATGCAAAAATGAGTGAACTCAATCTCGAACTGGCAGTCATAAAGCGTGCAACTGATTTTCAACTTGAACTAGCAGTCATAAAGCGTGCAACTGATTTGCAACTCGAACTGGACTGAAATCCCTGAAAAAGTGGGCTAAAGCACGCAAAAACCACCTCGTTTGTATCAATCCGCCCATGCACATTTTACAATCCATCTTTCTCATTTAAGTCTTCAGTTGAAACCGATGTAGAACTGGAGTAAAATATGTCTTAGCTTTACATAATATTCTTATTTGCATTTAGGTTATAAATTAATTAAATGATTTATTTCATCATTCAATTAATTTATTTACATTATTTATGCAAATAAGAATAAAAATAATAAAGCTAACTTAATCATTAAGCTCCAAAGTCACATTTAGCATGTATTTCACACTTCCACTAAGACCACCATTTGACCATACTTGGCAAAAATTTATCAATAATTAAAAGATTTTGCCATAGCACCCTAGCATCAATCTTCATCACTATTTGATAAGGCTGACCATTTTCTTAACTTATTGACTTCAAAGAACGTAACCATGAGGACAATTAAAAACAAAATGATTATTAAAAATCATTACAAAAATGCAAAGTGAAACTAGGGCGAATGAACAAAAACACCCATTGAACCCTAAAGGTCATTATCACTCCTTTGCGTTCGACTTGGAGAAGCTTCTGGAAGAAAACGGCCGCCACTGCTTGATAGGGTTTCAACCCAAAAATGGTCGAATCTGCACTTTTTTGAACACTTCCTGAGCTGAAAACTTATGATTTCATAAGGTAAATTCGTTTTTATCAGTTGGAACTCCATTATGTAACATTTTATGAGGTTTTAAAGTCGTGGCTATGCACAATGTTGAACAAAATTTCTGATAATATCATTCTTTGTTATACTCTATTGTTTTCCTCTTTGAATAAACACGTTTTCTTGTGTATGTTTTGGCTACATCAATGTGACGCCCTATATTGTTGTATTCAGCAAGGAAGAAGCTTTCCTAGGGTTTCTCCTTAGTAAAATTCCTTTAATTAATAATATGTGACTGATTTCAAAGTCGTTCTTGCTCAGCTATCACGTTTTTTCCACTAATTCGCCTAGATTTCTTTCAAACATGAATTTGCAGGAGTCTTTTGCTTAGAAATAGTGTGCCTAAGGTTTGTATATTGAGAGAGGCCTTCACTTGCATAATATTCTCTCCAAATTTGCCTAAATGAAGCACTAAAAACCCCAATAAACTGAAATCATGAAAATCTTATCCTTGTCTTGCTTTACTTGCTCAAGCTCGATGGTTATCTTTATTGTATTCTTGCACAACTATATGTCAGTCATAACAACCTCGAATGCTCTTGTATATACTTATGATTTCAAAGCAAAGGAATTAAATGAATATCTCTAAACTCTAAAAACAGAAAGCTCCAGGCTGTAGCCATGACTGGAAACTAAACATCTCTTGTTGTATACCACGAAAATCTGTCATTGATTTTATTCCACAACTGGAAATGTAGCAACTTTATATTTCCGTATATATGAGGAAAACTCCACATGGGTATTTAAGCTTTATTTCTTTCATTCAATCAATATATGAAATATTTTTTTATGTTAATGCAAGCCTTTTAAATCTGTGATATTCTCTCACTTTTGAATGCACTTTTCATTTAATTCATAAGCTGTTGCCTCCCTTAGTATTTATGACAGTAGAGTGTACTGTTCTCACAACTATGATTGTCACTTGATAAAATAAAAAAATTGAAAGCTGGCTGCAACTTTTGTGATCCGCTTTATAGTGAACTCCCACCATTCTTGTATGGTATATCTCCCTCATTATATTAACAATGATTATTTAATCATTTTGCTTTCTTGAAACCTCTTTGAGATCAATGAGGAAGAGGAAATGACTTATATTTCCCTACTGTTCTTATTAAGAATGAAAGCTTATAACTGTTCTTAACCAGAAACTTGCAATGAATCATTCAGTTCAGCTTTCATACATAACCTTTGAACATTTTATATGCACTTGCATATCTGCTTCTCACAGTACTGTCATTATATGTTGCTATTACTTAGAAAACTACATTTAAACTCATGATTACAGCTACACAATAATCTATCATTCCATTTCATTGTATCCACAATAAGTGACTGTAACTTTTGTAATCTGTTTTACTAGCATGTCAATGACTGGTAACAGCTAGAACTCTAATTTGTTTAAAAAAAAAAAAAACTGTGAATATCACTAAATCTAAATTTCTCTCAACTCTGTTAGCAGCAGTTGGGCTTATCTTTAAGATTCATGACTTAATAAATTGCACACAGTCGAAGTGATGAAGACATTCCCCTGTAGCATGATCTCATTTAGCACTGAAACAAACATATCATCAATGAATCTATATCCTCCATACCTTTTAAATGCTGATTAAGGAACACTTGATGCTTTCATTGATATTTTGATGCCTCCTTGCATTCTTTTAACTTATAAGCTGAACTCATAAGTTACCATTATATTATTCTTCCAAACACCAAGATTACTTTCAACTTAAAATGGACATGAAAAAAAGCTCTGACATTGATGGTCCATACCTTGCAAAGGCTGTCTACTTCAAGAGTAGATTACTACATTTTGAAATTAATGTTGCCAAATACTTTGAAATCTCTTTGAAATAAGGCTGCTTGCATGATTATATCATTTAGTTTTAGCAACATTGATGCTTTTAATGACTGTTATCAACTTTCATGAACTTGCGTATAGAACTTGAGAATATATCCTCCTTGATATGCCAAGCTCAACCCTTTTGGGAGCCCGTTTTACTCCACATATATGATGAAATGGTCTTGAACATGATGAACCTGTTCTTGCACACTGAAACAAACATGTTAGCAAAAATAAAAGAAGCTGAAAGCTTCCATTGAATTACGTTTTTCCTCTTGATTTTTTGCAATCATCTGATGGATGCCTGATCGACTGTATCTTATATTCCTGTTAGTAGCGTAGGCATATGATAGGATTTGATTCGCATTGCTCTAACAAAATTTCCCTCAACTTGCAGGTACGCGGAGCTGGAGCTGAAACTAGAAATGAAGGCTCGAGTTGGCGTCACAACTGAAAACCTCAACTGTCAATGATTCGTCATTCCAGGCAATGACAAATCACCTTCTACCCTATGCTTTCACTATTTTCAATTTTATAGCATACCATTGCTTATGCACCCTTTATTTGATTATAAAAATCAAAATGAGTTACTCCCACGGCTTGTGTGGGATTCAACATTTTTACAAAATGAATAAAAGCATTACTATGCAAATTTTCTCAATTTTCTGTTTTAAATGTTTGCACGATAAAACTATGATTCATATGTAAGATGATCTCAATGATGATCAATGAACACTTAATCAGAAAAACATGAAAAAAATTTGTACCTGTAAGTGATGAACTTCATCCAGCTCTACCTGTTTGAGCTCGGAGTAAAAAATAGGTAACAAATTGGCGACCTCTGTGGAGTGTTTGCCTACTAAAAATCATAGACCAGTTGTGTAGCTTATCCATTGGGCATGGAGTCCATGTTTGGTTTTGTTTTAACTCAGGAAACTATAACTCGGCCTCAAACAAAAAATGAAAGAAACTACTGCAATTCTGTTGAAGACAGAATCTAAAAAACCAGGTTCAACAACTGCACTTATTGAAAATATGACAAAACTGGAATAAAACATGCCATGGGGCACTTATTGAAAGCAAAATAGAAAACTCTACCCTACCCCTACACTAACCAACAGTGTTAGTGCTCAGACATGACCGTTTACTGGCTGTGAGAAATAGCTGCCCTTCCTTAACAACAAAGGATGCTTCAAATCTGTAAGATTAATCAAAAGGAAGTATGGACATGACAAACATTTGATTAACTGCTGCAGAAAAGGTATGATTTCGTCATTTGATTGACTACCAAAGATGTTATTTTGAGGCATACAACTAAGATTAACTTGTTGCTCTGCAGTTGCAATCACATGCTTTGGCAGAACCATGACTTGTGGTAATTTTGTAGACTCCTCCTTGGACAAATACCTGATCAGACACCCTTTTGAAGGCATAAGGTTTGGCCTCTTACTATTGTCTTCTTGTTTATACACTATTGGCACTCCATCCTACTGATTAGACTGCTCCACTGCATGTAGTGTAAGATTTTCCTTTTTCCTTCTTGCTGCCTCTATTTCAGTCTGATTTGAAAGAGATGGTTCACATAAATGAAATGAAGGAATGTGTGACTCTTTGATTTGAACAAGCTGATCATATACTACTGACTCATATGGCACCAAACTGCCATCAATGTTAGAACAAAAATTCTCTATGATGCCTGAAAACATATTCTCATCTAAAACATAACTGTGCATAAAGTCTAGATGAGCTTTGTCATTCTGCTGCCCAAAAGTAGGTACTGATATTAGCATGCATGTGATATCCTCATTTTCATCGACAAATTGAGGAAGTTCATCAAATAAATTAGAATAATTTTGAGATTCACTTTCAATTTTCTCTACATAAACATGCTCAATTTTCTCTTGTTTATCATCTAAGCTTGAAACAAAGGATTCAAGGTCATTCCAAAATAGGGCTTCTTCATCATCTTCATTACTTTGCGGCATGAGAGGGCTTACCTTAGATTGAAGATCATCCTCTTGAAACACAAGTTTTAATCTGCTTGCTTGCTCAATCTGGGAAACATCATGCTGATTATTCTCATTAACCTCCAAAACAGAAATGCACTCTTGCTATCTCATCTCGAAACAACAACACATCATGCTCTGGAATATCTTCTGAGTGTTTCAAATTGACTGGTAAGTTAGGCTCCTGTGTACTCTTTTCAGTTTGCTCAATAAAACTGGGTAATTGATCAAAAAAATAAACTGACCGCTCCTACTCATGCGGTGCCTTCTCAAATGAAGCCTGGGCATCCTGTAAGTGAAGATTTTTGACTGGTAATTCTTGTACTCTGCTTTCAGCCATGTTATAAACAACATTAGAAATTTTTTCAAATGAGTCAAAATCCAAGGGATTCAGCGCTGAGCTTGAACCAATATCCTCTTTGCTTGTAATATTTTGAGCTGGGAACACAGTACAAGCAGCAACAACTTCTTGCTCCTTCTGTTCATTCTTTTGTTGCTCTAATCGATAAACTTCCAAAGCTAAATGCAATGGGTTTACGTTTCTGACCTTCTCCATGAGGAATAAGTTGTCCTTATCAATGGGTTGCTTTGTAACCACACTAGGCTATACTAGATTAGCTTTCTCCACTTGCGAAGGATGAATGGTTGTAAAATTTGGAATTGCATACCTTGAAATTTCTTCCTCTTGAAACTGATCTGGAAAGCAAGAAACTATTCGGATATCATGCTTTTGAGGAAGTAAAGACTTGATTTGATCTTCCTTTGCAGCTAACTCCCTCTTGAGCTTTTCTTCAAACTGTCTCCTTTGTATCTCCAATTCATGCTCATGAAGGTAGGCCTGATACTCTAATTCCTGTTGTTGTGTATCAAGCTCGTGCTGCCTCTTAAACTCTTCTATCTGCTTTGTGATGTCTGACAGTATGTCCTTCATGTTATTCATGTTACTTTTCATATAACCAACCTCTTGGAGCTGATTTTGAATATCCAAATGTGGATCCAAAGGCTAAGCAGGGGTGGGTGGGAGGTAAGCATGTTTAGCATGCTGATAGGATGTTGTTGCATGGTTGTTTGGGATAAAACCAGCAGCTTGACTAGCCCGATATGGCTGATAGGGTGATTGGTTGACAAGATTTTCATGAAACGAAAGTGGGTATACATGCTGACTATGAAAATATGTCATCTCTTACTCATATAAATGTTGGAAATTAGATTATTAAGCTTGTGGTTGAAACATACCAGCACTTCGTCTGCTGAAACCAATGGATTGTACTCGGAGTCGCCAGGTATAATTTGTACCTCTGAAAGGTGAAAATATGCTGCCGTATATACCAGGACAGCAGCTTGAACTCTTGAATTCTTTCTTTGAAGTGTGCTTCAGAGTCTTATCGGGCGTGCCAAAAACTATTGTCAATCAGATTGCACCCGAATGCTTGAATAGTTAAATTCAACAATCTGTTGAAACATGGAATGATCCTCAGGCCTGTGGGTTGCCTAATTTTGAGGATCAATCTCCGGATTCTAGGCCGGTTTCCTATCTGATGATCAATTAGGTACTTGAATGATTTTCTTTGAGAAAAGGGATAGAAGAACTATTGCTAAATGCATAAACTGAAACTAAAACCTCGATGATGCACCTAATTGATGGTGTTGCATGCAACCTATTTCACAATTACACTTCAATAATCCTATTCGCACACTTAAATCTGAACAGTTTAACCACAAAAATAATCTATATGAAGGCTTGACTGTATTACTATCTTCAAAGGAAAATAACGTCTTCACAACTAGAATAGTAAAGTAAGCCAAATGCACAACATACAACCTGTGGAATCAAACTTGATTGTATACCAGCACATATGAAATGAGGTGAGAAAATAAAGGTTTATGAGATTAAACATGATAAATTCCTTATCAAATTCACACAGCATGACACCTGAGATTCTGAAGGAAAACATTTTAGCGTACTGAAAGGTAAAAGGAAAGCTCTGCAAATTAATGAAACTTGATTAACCTGTAATAACCTGCTACTGTATTAATCTAAAAATAATGTTGAGTTACAAGATAGTCTCTTTGTTGAAGGAAAAGGCAGAAAACAAGAACTAGATTGAAAAAGATAAACTTTTTCAATATATACAAAATGAAGGCACTCCAAAGTGCATGAATAAATAACTGAAAGTGATCTGAAAGTGCAAAGATGAAAATTCCAATGTGAAATCCGAGCACAAGTGAAAATCCCTGAAAAAAAATGGCTCAAACTCATGCAAAAATGAGTGAACTCAATCTTGAACTGGCAGTCATAAAGCGTACAACTGATTTGCAACTCGAACTGGACTGAAATCCTTGAAAAAGTGGGCTAAAGCACGCAAAAACCACCTCGTTTGTATCAATCCGCCCATGCACATTTTAAAATCCATCTTTCTCATTTAAGTCTTCAGTTGAAACCGATGTAGAACTGGAGTAAAATATGTCTTAGCTTTACATAATATTCTTATTTTCATTTAGGTTATAAATTAATTAAATGATTTATTTCATCATTCAATTAATTTATTTACATTATTTATGCAAATAAGAATAAAAATAATAAAGCTAACTTAATCATTAAGCTCCAAAGTCACATTTAGCATGTATTTCGCACTTCCACTAAGACCACCATTTGACCATACTTGGCAAAAATTTATCAATAATTAAAAGATTTTGCCATAGCACCCTAGCATCAATCTTCATCACTATTTGATAAGGCCGACCATTTTCTTGACTTATTGACTTCAAAGAACGTAACCATGAGGACAATTAAAAATAAAATGATTATTAAAAATCATTACAAAAATGCAAAGTGAAACTAGGGCGAATGAACAAAAACACCCATTGAACCCTAAAGGTCATTATCACTCCTTTGCATTCGACTTGGAGAAGTTTCTGGAAGAAAACGGCTGCCACTGCTTGATAGGGTTTCAACCCGAAAATGGTCGAATCTGCACTTTTTTGAACACTTCCTGAGCTGAAAACTTATGATTTCATAAGGTAAATTCATTTTTATCAGTTGGAACTCCATTATGTAACATTTTATGAGGTTTTAAAGTCGTGGCTGTGCACAATGTTGAACAAAATTTCTGATATTATCATTCTTTGTTATACTCTATTGTTTTCCTCTTTGAATAAACACGTTTTCTTGTGTATGTTGTGGCTACATCAATGTGACGCCCTATACTATTGTATTCAGCAAGGAAGAAGCTATGAATATCTCTAAACTCTGAAAACAGAAAGCTCCAGGCTATAGCCATGACTGGAAACTAAACATCTCTTGTTGTATACCACGAAAATCTGTCATTGATTTTATTCCACAACTGGAAATGTAGCAACTTTATATTTCTGTATATTTGAGGAAAACTCCACATGGGTATTTAAGATTTATTGCTTTCATTCAATCAATATATGAAATATTTGTTTCTGTTAATGCAAGCCTTTTAAATCTGTGATATTCTCTCACTTTTGAATGCACTTGTCATTTAATTCATAAGTTGTTTCCTCCCTTAGTATTTATGACAGTAGAGTGTACTGTTCTCACAACTGTGATTGTCTCTTGATAAAATATAAAAATTGAAAGCTGGCTGCAACTTTTGTGATCCGCTTTATAGTGAACTCCCACCATTCTTGTATGGTATATCTCCCTCATTATATTAACAATGATTATTTAATCATTTTGCTGTCTTGAAACCTCTTTGAGATCAATGAAGAAGAGGAAATGACTTATATTTCCCTACTGTTCTTATTAAGAATGAAAGCTTATAACTGTTCTTAACCAGAAATTTGTAATGAATCATTCGGTTCAGCTTTCATACATAACCTTTGAACATTTTATATGCACTTGCATATCTGCTTCTCACAGTACTGACATTATATGTTGCTATTTCTCAGAAAGCTACATTTAAACTCATGATTACAGCTACACAGTAATATATCATTCCATTTCATTGTATCCACAATAAGTGACTGTAACTTTTGTAATCTGTTTTACTAGCATGTCAATGACTGGTAACAGCTAGAACTCTCATTTGTTTTTTTTTTTAAAAAAACAACTGTGAATATCACTAAATCTGAATTTCTCTCAACTTTGTTAGCAGCAGATGGGCTTATCTTTAAGATTCATGACTTAATAAATTGCACACAGTCGAAGTGATGAAGACATTCCCCTGTAGCATGATCTCATTTAGCACTGAAACAAACATATCATCGATGAATCTGTATCCTCCATACCTTTTAAATTTTGATTAAGGAACAATTGCTGCTTTCATTGATATTTTGATGCCTCCTTGCATTCTTTTAACTTATAAGCTAAACTCATAAGTTACCATTATATTATTCTTCCAAACACCAAGATTACTTTCAGCTTAAAATGGACATGAAAAACAGCTCTGACATTGATGGTCCATACCTTGCAAAGGCTATCTACTTCAAGAGTAGATTACTACATTTTGAAATTAATGTTGCCAAATACTTTAAAATCTCTTTGAAATAAGGCTTCTTGCATGATTATATCATTTAGTTTCAGCAGCATTGATGTTTTTAATGACTGTTATCAACTTTCATGAACTTGTGTATAGAACTTAGAATATATCTCCTTGATATGCCGAGCTCAACCCTTGTGGGAGCCTGTTTTACTCCACATATCTGATGAAATGATCTTGAACATGATGAACTTATTCCTGCACACTGAAAAAAACAGGTTAGCAAAAATAAAAGAAGCTGAAAGCTTCCAGTGAATTACGTTTTTCCTCTTGATTTTTTGCAATCATCTGATGGATGCCTGATCGACTGTATCTTATATTCCTATTAGTAGCGTAGGCATATGATAGGATTTGATTCGCATTGCTCTAACAAAATTTCCCTCAACTTGCAGGTACGCGGAGCTGGAGCTGAAACTAGAAATGAAGGCTCGAGTTGGCGTCACAACTGAAAACCTCAACTGTCAATGATTTGTCATTCCAGGCAATGACGAATCACCTTCTACCCTATGCTTTCATTATTTTCAGTTGTATAGCATACCATTGCTTATGCACCCTTTATTTGATTATAAAAATCAAAATGAGTTACTCCCACGGCTTGTGTGGGATTCAACATTTTTACAAAATGAATAAAAGCATTACTATGCAAATTTTCTCAATTTTCTGTTTTAAATGTTTGCACGATAAAACTATGATTCATATGTAAAATGATCTCAATGATGATCAATGAACACTTAATCAGCAAAACATGAAAATTTTCTGTACCTGTAAGTGATGAACTTCATCCAGCTCTACCTGTTTGAGCTCGGAGTAAAAAATAGGTAACAATCCTCTCTTTTTTTCCCTTCAAGGCATTATTTACAAAATGTACTCTATGGTTTTCCATTATTGAGCATATGCCTAACTACATTCTTCTTGTAGACTTTGACAAGATGGTCAAAGTTAATGTGTCCCATCCTTTTGTGCCACAACCAAATTTCATTAGTTTTTCCTAATAGAACTCTTCCAATTTTCATCTCTTTCAGATGGTACAAGTTGTTGTCTATTCTGCTTGCCTCATTAACAAGTCTATCAAAGCTATCTTTCCTTATTTCACATCCACTAGCATGAAATAACAAATTATATCCTTTTACACATCTGGCTCACACTAAGCAAGTAATGTTTTATCTCTTCTATATACAACACATCTTGAGCATTATTTTTACCATCTATACTTAATGTACCTTTTCCAGTTATCTTAGTAGTGGTATTATCACCAAACTTAACTGTGCCACCATTCCATTTCTCCAAATTGGTGAATTTTCTCTTATCTACAATCATATGACTAGAGCAACCGATGTCAATTACCCAAGGATTGCCTTGTCCCTTGGCATGAAAATTTGTTTGTACTATCATTGTATTCTTCATCTCAATCTTCTCTTTTCTCCAATATCTTTTTGGATTTTTCTACTTTTCCTTTGAACTTTGTGCAGATTCTTTCTTCTATGTAGGGGTGCAAATTATTTCTTTTGACTTGCATGAACATGAGCTGATCTATTTTTACTTTGCAAGATAAATTCATCTTTCTCTTGTCTAGGAGGATTTGTAAACATACTTCTACAAGATATGGCAATATGGCCATAATTGTTACAGTTATAAAAAATGTCATTTAGACCAGCTAAAGGAGCAAAAGGATTCTTGCTTCCAAAATGATGTTTATCATTTCTAAATGGTCTAATCTTGCAATCTATAGCTTTGCATCCATATTGATTACATGAAAAATAATAACCATGAAAATCATAATTAAACTTGGTTTGTCTTGTATGTTGGCCTTTTGAATCTCCTCTTTGGATTGTGCACTTTGATTAATCCATCATCCATTTTTCTGTGATCTTCAGTCTTCTTATTCTTCATGGACTCTTCAGACTTCTTGAAATTGGCTGCATTTTTTTTAGAGATAACATCCTTGAAACTCTTGTCTTCCTCATATCTTAAACCAACAAACTTGTTGAAAATAGATCTTTCACTGCCAATCATTTTATCAAGGACTTCAAAACTTTTTTCCAAGCTTGATACTTCTATTTAAATGAAAATTGATCTTCTCTAATTCCTTCCTTAAATAGAAAAATTTAGCTTCAAGTTTATGACACTCCTCTAGTTTGTTCTTCAAATCCAAACTAGTTACCTCTAAAATTATGTTTGATTCTTCTAACTATAGCTCTAGGTCAATGATAAGTTTCTCAAATTCTTCAATCATTAACTTGTACTTATCATTCTAGTTTCTTTCATCTCTAAAGTCTTCTAAAGCAAAGACCATTTCACCTTCCAAATCTACCTCACCTTCTTATTCCTCTTCAGAGTATTTGTATTCTTTAATTTCTTTATATCCATAAATGTAGTTTCACCTACTTCACCAATTTCACTTGCAAAAGAGCAATCATCCAAAGAAATAATTTATTTATCTACATAAAGACTTCTTATTTTTACTATAGTTTCTCTTTTTTATATTTGGAAACTTCTTGACTCCTGGAACTATCTCCCTTTTTTATTTTTATTTAATGTACATTTTGAGGCATAATGACCTATTTTACCACAATTAAAACATTTTAAAGGAAGCTTACCTTTATATTTTCCAATGCCCTTCTTCAATATTCTGACAAAATTTGCTTCTTCTTCATTTGAACTAGTATCAAGTTTTGAAGCATCTTCAATCTTCTTGATTTTGGAAGTCTTGAATGCTTCTTCACTCTTGATTGAGCTTGTACTTTCATTTCTCATTTCATATGTTGTTAATGACCTAAACAATTCATCCATATAGAACTTGTCTAGGTCTTTAGCTTCTTCTATTGTAGAAACTTTAGAATCAAATTTTTGTGGGAGATACCCAAAAACCTTCTTTATAACCACCTTATCTTCAATATTCTCACCAAGACCTCTGATTGCATTTACAACCTCATCTACCCTGAGAAAATATGTTGCAATATTTTCTTCATCCTTCATCTTAAGAGTCTCAAAATTTCCTCTATGAATTTTCAATTTTGCTTGTTTTACTTTTTCAGCACCCTCATAGATATTGTGTAGATTCTCCCATACATCTTTGATGGATTTACAATGCACAATTTTTACTAATTTTACATTATTTAGACCACATAGAATAACATTTTAAGCTTTGGAATTGTATTCACAAGCTTTCTTATCAACAGAGTCAATGGGAGGAGTTGTTGGTGCTTTGTAGCCTTCTACAATAGACTACCATATATCAAATCCTAGAGAAGTTAGGTAAGTCTCCATTTTAATTTTTCAAAAAGGGGTAAGTGCACCAAGATGGTTCCCAAAAAAGGGGCTTAAGTGGCCACTTTTTTTCTGAAATCAGGAAATACTGACCTTGGACGTGAAATTGAGGATAGCTACACTCAAATTTTTTTGATGGAACAAAAACAAGGACCGCAGTGCTCCGAGTCTACTTTCTAAACTACTAATTTATTTTGAAAATGGTTGAGATTAAGGGGTTCAAAAGAGGGACACACACAAATTGTTGTTGTTTCTGTCAGAAAAACATAACATAGCAACTCTTGTGTGACCCGAGCATGTGGACTTTTTGTAGTATTTTAAAATCGCTCGGTTAGAAATTAGATAACAGTATGTAGTAAGGACTGGATATTTTCTGATAATTTTTTAATGAATATTTGATTTTTTATTAATTTTCTAAGTGGGAACTTCCTAAAAAGCAGAATTTTGGCCGTGCTCCCCCTCAAATTTTTTGAAACTAATATATTTTTTTAAAATTTTATTTTTTTTAAATTGTAGAATGGAGTCTAGTTTCTAGAAATATAATTTATTTCAAATTTCGATGAACGGTTAATTTATAGTGAAAAAAATACCAAACACTTGCTTTTTGAAGAAAAACGGACATACAAACAAAAGAAATTATGGATGAAAGGCTTAACATTGTTAGAAAGTGAAAAAAATTACATCGTTGGAAAGCTAATAAAGAACCTAACATTACCCATGTCTTCGATTTTTTTGATATTGAACCAGATGCAATCTTGATGGTGAGCACGAACCCGATTATGTGAAAATTTGTTGAATTTGGAAAAAACACGTCTCTAGTCTTTGGGAATGCCCTCCAAGCCTTTGGGTTGGTATTCCAAGGCAAATACCAAAGCTAAGGCTCGGGGATTTCCAATGCAAAATATAACGCGTTCGCGTTATTTTTTGCTTTTGACATTTTTCCTCTTCGGGGAGCATTACTATAACGCGTTCGCGTTATGTTTTGCTTTTGACATTTTTCCTCTTTGGGGAGCATTACTAGCAACAAATACCGCGCTCGCGTTATGTCTTCCTTTAGTTAAATGCCACTTTATTGAATGTTTGTTTATATGTTTGTATGTATATGTATATTGGTGTGTCATGTACGTATGCTTATGGGAGAG
>VDFB02331960.1:79649-105785 GCA_007258455.2 Sequoia sempervirens
GGATGCACACGCCGTCTAACGGATAAATAGGGCTCATAAGGCACATGAAACAGGGTTCTATAATAAAAATGGGTCAAACCCCGACTCTACAAATATGAAATCAAAATCAATCATGGGCCGACCCAAAATTAACAATATCCAATGCAAAAACCCTCAATTACCACACAAGCAAACGGAAGGGCGATGATAACATACCATGGATCAATGCGGATGAAGTTCGGGCCTTAAAGATGACCACACAGCAAATGAACACGTCCAAGCAACGAAAACCAGACGCCGGCGCTCAAGCAATCCTCACGCAAACGAATCAAGATCGATTCTCAAAGCTCAAATGGAAAACTTAATCGCCAGAGCAATCAGCAAGGGAGCAATGAAGTTAGAATGTTATTGAAAATGCCCTAAATCTGCCCTTATACCCATCTGAGCAAAGGTACCTCGACCATTAATGTGTGACAAGACATTTCTGACAAGTCCGGAAACCCGAGCCCAACACGAAATTTCGGAAAATCCCAGGATGCGCGGAGACACAGATTTCGCGGAAATGCAGAAACTGGGAAAATAAGGAAGATCGGGATTTTAGAGCAAACCGGGAAAATCCGCCAGGACCGGAAAATCCCGAAGTCAAGCAGAAACCCGGATTCGGAGAATCCGGCCAGAAACAGACACAAGGCCAGGGCCCGGGAAAATCCGCCAGAGCTGGAAAATCCCGATCCGTGAAAACCCACTTGGCTTAAAACTCAATTTCAATCAATTCAACCCCCAAAGCAAGGTCAAAGCTAGCAAGACTAACATGTCAAGACCCTAAAATGATAAGTCCAATAAAACCAAGGTCAAAGGACACCAGAAAAGAGGGTCCCTAATTTGTATGCGGTGTGCAAAATCGCACAACACATATTATTTTTTTATGATAATAATTAGTGGAATAAACAGATCTCCAAGAACCTATTATGCATCTCTGTGAACCAAGCACATATCTATTAAAATATCATTTTCTCAAGGAAAAAATTTGTTGAACAAGAAGTCAAATTAGAACATGTGGCTACAAAAGATCAATTGGCAGATATATTTATAAAACCCCTTCCAAAGGAGTCATTTGAACAACTCAAGGAAAAATTAGGAATTCTTCCTTCTCCTATCTCTGCTTGAATATATAAAGTATTCATCTAGGAGGAGCATAAAAGAGTAATTTGTATCCCTAGTCTATCCCTTTGTAATTGATGTCAAGGGGGGAGAGTTTAGAAAATGGGAGAAAAGCATGCAGAGGTATGTTTTTATGGTATTCTTTTGTATAGTATGCAAGGTGTTACTAAGGAGAACATTGAATCACAATGATCATTTTTATTTTGGGGGAGTATAAGGAAAATCAAGGTATGTAGAGAGAATGAAGGGTGAATGATGTAATTATATATTGGAAAGGGGGAGTATGAATGATGTTGCCATTTTTTAGAGTTTTTCAGGGGTTTCAATCAATGAAAAAGGGGGATAGTGTTGGAATTGTTGTCATTGATGAAAAATGGTAGTTGTGATTGTCATTTATTTCAAAGGAAATCATAGGGTAGTCATAGTGATCATTGATGTTAGAGGATCAATCATAGGTAGAATGGTGAAGATTGATGGAGAGAAAAACATGTTGCTAACATGTTTTATAAAGTTACAATATTGCATTAAAATTTATAATATTGCCATGAAAAGTTGTCATGATTTTATAGAGGTTGTCTCTAGGGTTTTGTAGAGAAAAAAAATGGCGGATTTGATATGGGTTTTTCATGCACATTCTAGATATATGGTCTGCACGTTCATATGATTAAAATTATGCTCAAAATTTAATTATCTTTGCTCTCGACCATTACTAGGGTTTCTCAGTAAAACCCTAATAGTTTCAATAATGGCGTTCATAGGCATTTCTATTTTTGTGTTGACTGGAAACATGCAACAACTAGGTGCTTAAGCCATAACTTAAGTCCTACGAGTCATTGTGTTACTGGACCCTTCATCCTTGTGATTACTAGCTCAGTGGAGTGTGTAGAGATTTTAATTTTTTCCTAAGTTCGATGCCCAATTATTTAGCCTAGCTTGATCAATAGTGGTGATCATAGAATGAATATTGGGTGGATCTCATGCACCCACAAGGCTTTATAGTTGATGTCATATCTTGGCTACGAAATTGTGGAATCATTCCATGTTTCTAGTGGGACCAGACACAAGACTCTCTAGTTTGCTAAGATCAACGATTGACGTAGCACCACATTTCCAATTTGTTCTAACATAGTATTATTTGTGATAGTGTGAAATGATGATAAGTTTTTGAAGATGATTGCATCAAATTGTTCATATGTATCACATATTTCATTCTAAAAGCGCAAAGCTAAAAACGTACTAGAAAAACAGTGTGCGATAAAGATCAATGGTGGGAATTGAAGGTGAATATTGGATGGTTTTTGCTAATTCATGAAAATTATGGTGGGTCTCTATAATGGCTCTATGAAAATGTGGTATGTCAATGCATTCCCATGATGACAAGTGGTAATCACTCATTGCATCACATAGCTCTTGTACGTCACATATATCATTCTTCAAGTGTGAAGAAAAAATGTGCTAAGCATTTGGTATACGATATTGATCTATGATGCATATTCAAAGGAGCCTTGATTGAATGGTAATGTTTTAAAGATAAAATATATTGAATGGAAACCATTAGATCATGGAAAAAAAGGAAAGATCAATGGTTGGTATTCAAAGTGTGTAAACAGATACTTCCTAAAGAAAAAATTTGACAGGAAGTTACAAAGTTGAAGCCGATTTAAAATTATTTCTAAAAAATCATAAAAGTGACAGTCTCGTAGGACTACAAAGTAGTGAAGATTTGTGTAACTATGGAGATAGTTAATGTCATGGTTATAATGGTAGCATGAGTGGTTGTTGAATATATAATTCTATCATTTCATGTGCATAATGGAGACATAAATGTAGATCATTTGAATTCATAGAGGTTAATGAATTGCATGGTTTTTCAGGTTGATGGAAGTATATATTGTTTGTGACAAAAAACTATCAAGGTGATGATCTTGGTAATGGTGAATTGGGAGAATTGTAGAGTAGAGGAATAGAGTCCAGATTGATGAATTGAAAAGTTGCATACTTAGATTGAAGAACAACCAATATCAGCATATATGAACTTGTAATGTTGTAGAGGTTGGTGCCTTAGAAAGATTGAGTTGATGCTCAATTAGGTGTGCAATGTATCTTGAGGTTGGTACCTCAAAAAATTGTCTTAGGTGTGTAGTGTACCTAGAGGTTGGTGCCTCAAAAAATTGTCTTGGGTGTAAATGTACCTATAAGTTGGTGCTTACAAAACATATGTAATATCTTTATTGTGAGGCTGGATTAGGATAGTAGATCCTAGTAGGTATTCTCACCATGGTTTTTCCCACATTAGGTTTTCCATGTATATCTAGTGTCTTCTTTGTGATTGATGTTTTTGTGTGATCTTAAATCTTGTTTTTTGTTTTAATTTCTAGTAAAAATTTGTATAAAATAATTCACCCCCCTCAATGTATTGGTGTTCCTTCAACAAAATCATCTATCTATCTCATCACATATCCAATAAAAAAAATCAAATCTATCCAAAAATCATAGTTTCTTGATATTTTATCATCATCCATTCATCATGTCCTATTCTATCTATCCATCTAATCAATCATATTTTCTTCTATCTTACTCATCATATTAACATTTTTATCCAAGTATAGTGACATACAAAAAAAAAATCATCCCATCCTACATCAACCACTAATTAGTATCATCTTGAATCATTCATCCTACATAGCATATATCACATCAAAAATACAAAAAAAGAATCATTCATACATCATACATCATGATCATACATCTTGCATCCAAAAATCATTAGTATCATCATCTAATATATATAGCATCATCATCACATATCCATAGCATAACATCATTGCATCCATTCCATTATATATCATCATATCATAGAATCATCAAATACATATATCAAATCATAATTAGTCAAAATCAATATCTCATATATCGTCAAAATGTATGTCATGATACAAGTCTATACAAATAATGTGTGTACAAAGGGCTATCGAGAGCCAATAATATATATACATAAAAAATGGGTGTCTACATTAAAATGTCTATACATCAAAAGAAAAAATTAGAGACATAATCTACATAGAACTCTCCCTCTCCTCTCGACTAGGATAATGTGGATGGGTAGGAGCCATCTCCTATGTTAGAGGATGTTGTTGAGCCCTAGTTACCTACTATTGAGACACTTCCCCCTTGACCCATGTGGTTGTTGAATCTATGAAGGATGAGATATTGATACCCCATTCAAACTACTAGATGGTGTTTCTGCACTCCTCGCTAAAAACCTAGGCTTTCTCTAGCCTACAGGTACCACTACCTCATACAAAGTCTTATAATAAGTAGCCTCCCTCTCTAGAATCCTGATCTCTTAGATATGATCAGTCATAGGGATTATCACCCCCTATCCCACAACCTCTAGCTACTGCCTCTTGGCTCTCTCAGTGTCTCTCTTTATGGTGATCTAATCTAACTAAGCCTCTACATCCTACCTATGTGTGGTCTTTAGATCTCTCTCTGAAGTCCTTCGATCCCTCTCAACTATCCTCTAGATAAATTGTACGATCATACCATCCCTCTTGATCTAATATCCATCCCTCTCCCTCCTCACTTGGTCTCTCTCACTAAGATAAAATCAAAGTCAAATGTCATTTGAATATACCCCTTGGGGCATCTCACCATCGTCCCCTCTTTTTTCCCCTTCTCTTGTAGGTACCAATGTTGGTACCCCCACCTGATATCCCTTGTCCTCTACCACGAGGATCTTAGCCTCCACTTTCTTCCACTATCAACAGGCTCTCCTTGTCTTAGCCTCCCTTCTCCTCCTCTGGGCTCCCATCGCTCCACCATTAGGATGGGTGAATCTAAGTGGTCTTTATGAGATCCAATAAGATTCATTATATGTTGTCACCCCTGGGTCATCTACCCCATCTTCCTGGATCCACTGTACCAATTCCAACTGTAGATCTTGTGTGACCGCTATCTTCAAGAATAGCATGGATCCCCAATCTACTATCTCCCACTATGTTAGAGAAAATAATGCATGATAATCAGTTGTTGGGACATCTAGAGTCTCCTCAAACTAATGCTTGACCCTATCTAGAAGATATCACTCAAGTATATATTGTGTCCTCTTGATCAACCATCGGGTCTATTTGCAAAAAGGAAAGTGGACATCATCATCATACCATGCCTCATAGTGTAGCCATGGTCACCATCATAACTCATCAATGTCATCAATAATATGGTGCTAATTGTACGGGTCTCTTATATGATGTTGTGTTAGAAAGGTGTCATAGCTATATAAAAAATGACTCACCTGCTACTCAAATGGCCTCTCCAGTGGGTCACATCACTGTAATGTGCTCCCATGCACATATATGGAGCAAGGTCACATCAACTAACAAGCTCGTGGTTGAATGATATACCACCTAATGCATATCACGGTACAAATGTGACAAGATGCATGAACCCAATGGATAAAATCTCTTGTCCTCCATCATCCTCTCAAGGACTTTGCCCCATCCAACCAAGAAACCTCTAGAGTGTTGATTGGGCATGATCTACCCACAAATAATACCTACCACCAAAATAATAATATCATTGATGATGTTTATGTATTGTCAAGTCGATATAACCATCATCAATATCCATCTCATCATCTAGGAAGACCCTCTCTAATTCCTTGATACAAAATTATAGCTCATAGGAAACCCAAGCTCCATGGATTGGAACTCTCAAGATGTGCCACACATTCTCTAAGGTAATACTTTCCTCGCCTATCAATAGACGGAAGGAAGATATCTTTGAGTGCCACCACTCCACTATAGCAATAATAAATGCATGATGTTCCTTGATCCAAGGCATGGCTGCAATATGGTATAGTATGATAGTGTCAAGGAACTCAACATCCATCATGCTCAAATGTGCCATTTAGTTCAACTCACTAGGTTGTTGCTCATGGATTAAGTAAAGCCCTAAATCAAAAGCAAATTTTTTTCAAAAGTGTTGCTTTCTCACAGTCATATGCGAGCCTTTTTTCATAAGCATCATATTACCAATATCAAAAGTGAACCTATTTTTGATAGTTTTACTTTGCATCAGTCAAAAGCGAACCAAAAAAATAAAGTGATTCATTATAGAAGCTTCATGCTAAAATCATTAGTGCCACATCAGTGTTAATAAGCATCACATTGAGTTTCATTAGTATTGATTCTCACTCGACATGTTTGATGACCTACCTTTAGCTATCATTTAATACACCTAAAACTATGTGTAAAAGTACAAATTCTAGGTACATACTGGGGGGTTTGCTCCAAAGAGCTACTAGAATTGTCGAACTACATCAGCATAGTACAAGGAACATGGAATGTGAGCCATCTCTCCAAGATGTCTATGGAAAAAGAATGCTCTGAGCTCTAAAAATCCTAAACTCTAAAGGTGAAAATGAATTTAAAATACCCCAAATGCCTAATATGGTCCCCAAAACCCTAGATTTATATTCCTCCCCACTTCATCCTATTTATCGCCTTTCCCAATCCTCCTGATTAGTTTCTTGGCCTCCTAGGACTTGGTTTTTCCTCCTCTTCGTCATTGATCCTATCTCATCATTTTTTCACAAGCCCAACCTAAAAATTATCTTTTCCAAACAAACGTCTCAAGGGGTAGCTTACCATCCCTCCATCATTCCTTCATTTGTTGGGGTATAATGGGGCATCAAAAATTTATTTTTTATTTTTTTCTAATCAGTATCATGTCTTGGATGATGAAGATATTCATGGAGATGGCTCAGATGATCTTTTTCTATGCTCGGGCTAGGGAGCCCATGCCCTAGATGGTTTCGCTCTTCTAGTGCACACTTTTAAGGGATATTTTCTGCGTCATCGAGGGTCTGAGGGTGGGGACAGAGGGATCCCTTTCTCTATTGTTTCTTTCCTTAATGCATGTTTCCTGTTGGGTGGTTGTTGTGGGGAGTTTCTTGCACTGCGGGGTGAGGGTTTGGTTCTAGTGGATCCATTTGGTGTTGGTTCCTTCTGCTAGATGTTGTGCAGAGCAGGCTGCTAAGGTGTGGGTTGATATTAACGCAGAGTTTGTAGTTTGGGTTTTTTGTTTTGAAGTTTCTTTGTGGGGTTTCTTATTTGTTTAAGTGCCTTCTCCCAAGCTTGGTTTGGGCTCTTCGGGATTTTTTTGTTTCAGGCCTTATATGGCTCTGAGAGGGGTTTCATCTAGAGGGATGAGTTTTCCTTTTAAGGATGTGGTGTTGGGAAGCAATCCATCGTTGCTTTTGCATGAGAACCCAATTTTTGGTGAGAATAGTTCTAGCATGGGAGAACCTTCATCTCAATCTGGAGGTTTTAGGCCTTCAAAGGTAAATGGATGCCTTGCCAAGAGCGATAATAGGCCTGTCCTTGTGATCCAGCCCGAGTCTGTTGTGGATGACATAAATTACTTGTCTAACCATGCTTTGATCTTTAAGTTTTTGGGGATTCGGGTGTCCTTGCCCTTTCTAGAGTTGTGGGCTCGCTGAACATGGAATCCAGAGGGGGAAATAGATGTAATGTTGGCTGCCAATGACTATTTCCAAGTGGTTTTTGATAGAAGTAAACTATTTGAATGGGGGGCCTGTTTCTACAATCAAGTTGGTCTTTTTATCAAGCCCTAGCATGTTGGATTCAATCCTAAAAAAGAGCTTCCTTCGTGGGTTCCTATTTGGGTGAGGCTATTGTGGTTTCCTTTGGAATTTTGGAGAGAAGACATCTTCAACTTAGTTGTAGTTCAAATTGGAAAACCAATTGATCCTTCAAGAAAGACTATGGAAAAGAAGGTAATTACCTATTCCAGTGTGTGTGTGGAAATTGATTTGAATAAGCCCTTTCTTGATTCCATGGAAATTCGGTTGGGATCAAGCTCATGGATTCAACAACTGGATTATGAAACACTATTGTTTTGCTATCGAATTTTTCACGAATATGGGCATCTACAGAAGGTGTGTCCCAAATCTAAACCTATAGGGGATTCTAAAATTGGGTTGGTGAGTGCACCTCCTAATAAAAATAAAGGGAAAGCTCCCATGAGGGAGGATAAGAAGGGTTTCATTCATGTTAGAGCTCATAATAAGGGTCAGAGTCTAAAGAGGACCTTCAAGGATAGGTAGGTGGATGAGGTTTTTAATAGGTTTTATGCTCTAAATGATCTAGAATAGTTTGATGGGGCTATTGCTAATATTCCTGCTAGCCAAGATCTTTTGGAGGCAGGGGAAATAGGTGGGGAAGAGAACGATTATATTCAGATTGAACCACAAGAGGAAGCAGTAGGGGTGTAGATAGACACATATACCTCCTTAGGGCCTATTGGTGAGATGCAAGGAAGTGGATGTAAAGAAATGCAGGAGAGTCATGTTCCTATCTACTCTGTGTCCTCTGTTGGGAAGGATCTACAGGAGGGGAGAAAAGGTAAGGGAACTCCTCTTGTTTTAGGAATTCAAAAAAAAGCTTTTAAAAAAGGTGTTTTAGAGAAGCCTCTTAAGGTGGGAAGGAAGAAAGACTAGGAAAAGGTGAAGTTAGTTGGTGAGACTTTAGTGGAGTTTGGTTCTGTGAAGACCATTGATTCCCACTTTTCTCAATCTCAAAAATGATTGTTCTCTCATGGAATGTAAGGGGGTTGAATAGGATCCCTAGACAAAAGGTTATTCAAGAGTTGATTAAGTCTTATTCCCCTGATGTGGTTTTTATTTAGGAAACTAAGTTATTTGTTGATAGTATGTTCAACACGACTGCTAATATCTAGTCTAGATGTCTTTGTCAATGCATTGGGGCTCAAAGAAGTTCTAGAGGTTTAGCTTTTTTATGGGATCCTCACAAGCTAGTTCCACTTAGGTGGATCTCTAGTAGGTCTTCTATTTCCTTGGTGGCCACTTGTTGTGAAACTAGTGAAACTCTCCTTTTCACTAATGTTTATGCTCCAACTGATTTCATGGGAAAATCCTTGCTTTGGTCACATATAGGTTTTGTTCGTTCTCTTGCACCTTTGTTTCCCTAGATTCTGGCAAGAGATTTTAATGCAGTCTTAAGTTTAGAAGAGAAGCAAGGAGGTAATCCCTGGCTTGACCCTTCTGCGAGACTCTTGAGGAGTAACATCGATTTTTTGAAGGTTGTGGATGTTAAACCTTCCAATGGTTTGTTCACCTAGAATAATAGAAGATGTGGGGTGGAGGCTATAGCAGAAAGATTAGACATGTTTCTTGTGTCTTGTTTCTGGATGGATGATACTTGGACTACTCATTCAGAGATTTTGGATTGGAGAGGTTCAGATCACTGGCCAATCATTTTGACTGCTACTAAGTTTCGGATGACAAAGAATCCCTCTTTTGAGTTTTAGCTTATGTGCCTGAGGGATGCTTCTCTTCAGGATCATATGCTATCTTGGTGGAGGGAAGGGAAGCCTACTTATGGCACTGTTATGTTTTCCTTTGTCAAGCAATTGCAGTATGTTAAGTTTAAGCTGAAAAGGTGGAATAGGATGTGTTTTGGAAACCTCTTCATAGCTAAAAGGAATGCTCAACTGAGGGTTGATGCCATTACTCGTCAAATTAGAGACCAGGGTCTATATGATGTTTTATATAGAGAAGAAGTTGCATTAAGAGAGTTGGAAGAATGGGAGCTCCAAGAGGAGATTTATTGGAAATAGAAGGCTCAAATTGATTGGCTCCAGGAAGGTGACAAAAACACTAGTTTCTTCCACAATACTATAAAGGACAGAAGACACAGGAGTGTTATCAATTCTCTCATTTTTTCAGAAGGGACAATGGTTTCCTCACATAGGGAGATTGCTTAGGAGGCCACTATTTTTTTTTGGGAATTTGTTCACTAAGGATTATGATCCTGCTAGTGTTGAGGAGGGGTTGGTGCTTGATTGCATTCCTTCCATTGTCACTTTTGAAATGAATGAGGCTCTCATTAAACCCATTTTACTATCTGAGATTGAAGCAGTGGTGTTTGGAATGAAGAAGGGTAAAGCCCTAGGGTCAGATGGCTTCCCTATAGAGTTATTTCAAGTATTTTGGGATATAATCAAGATGGATCTCTTCAAAGTTGTGCAGGAGTCTTTTAGAAATAAGCAGATGCTTAAAGCCTTGAATGCTACTTTCCTTGCTCTCATTCCAAAAAAGGAAGGATCCAACTCTCTTAACTCCTTTAGACCTATTGCTTTGTGCAATGTGACTTACAAAATAATCACAAAATTGATTGTTGAACGGTTAATGCCATGGCTTAGTAAATTAATCTCCTAGGAGCAAGGGGGATTTGTTACTGGAAGATATTTTGGATGGGATTATCATAGTTTTTGAAGTTGTGCATTCTATGGTTGTCTCTAAGGAGAAGGCTAAGTTCATAAAGCTGGACATGGCCAAGGCTTATGATAGGGTTAGATGGAGTTTCCTGCAAAAATTTCTCAAGGCTTTTGGTTTTGGAAGTGAGTGGATTAGTTGGGTAATGAGATGTATAACCTCGCCCTATTTTGTTAGCCTAATTAATTGTGAGCCTACAGAATTATTTGGTGTAGCTATAGGCCTTGGGAAAGGGGATCCCCTCTCCCCCTACTTATTCATTCTGATGGTTGAAGGTTTGGAGAGATTTCTCAAGTCTCAAGTTAGGCAGGGTTTGATTCAGGGTTGGAAGTGGGGTCATGGCATACCTCCTTCTTCCCACCTCTAATTTGTGGATGACACTGCGATGATGGGTGCTACTAGAATCAAGGAGGTGACCAATTTCAAAATATCTTTGGATATTTATGTGAAAGCCTTAAGATAGAGGATTAATGAGGAAAAGTCTCATATCTTTTTCTTCAATACTCCTGTTCTCATTCAAGCAAGGATTTCCCAAATTTTGAGGTTTCAAATTGGAACTCTTCCTTTTGTCTACCTTAGAATTCCTCTTTCAGACCATAGACTGCCAGGGGGTCTATGGCAGGCAATTTTGGATAAGTTTCGGACTAAGGTGAGTCATTGGACCCATAGGTGGCTTTTAACTACTGGTAGAATGACTCTTTTGAAGTTAGTGGTCCAAGAACTTCCTATTTATAGGTGTTTTGTGTAGACAACCCTTGCAATATTTATTAAGGACTTTGATGCTCTTTCCAGGCAATTTTTATGGAAGGGTAACTTGCTCTCCTCTAAGTGGAGTTTGGTCAAATGGGATTGTTTCTGCAGATCAAAGTAGGATGGTGGACTTGGTTTGCGAAAAACAAGCTTGAATGGTAGTGCTCTAGCTGCTAAAATCTTTTGGAGATGGTGCATAAACTAGGATCAAGGATGGGCCAAAATCCTCAATGTTAAGTATCTTGGTGGAGTGGAAGGAATAGATGTACCACAATATAATTTGACAGGAAGTGGATCCATGATCTGGAATACTTTGAAGAGAGGAGCACAGTTAGTTAAGAAGGGTATTTTCTGGATTTGTAATAGGGGCTCTGAAGCTTTGTTCTAGGTGGATTCTTGGAATGGGTTCCCTCCTATTTTGTCTCAGTTTCCTCATCTTCAACCTCTTTGTGATAACTTTCTTGTAGCAGGCTGGAATAAAGTTGAGGATTTTAAGGTGACATTAAGGGTGAGTGGTGACGAGGTAGCTAGATTGAAAGAACCCCATGAATGGCCTCCAGGGGGTTCTAAGGAAGATAGTGAGGCCCTTGCTAGGATACTAGCAGGTAGAGTGTGTAATTCTCTTAGAGGAGAAAATATCCTTGCTTGGGGCCCTAATCCGAAGGGAAATTTTTTAGTGGCCTCTGGTTATCAAGAGCTGGAAAGAATGACTTTTGATAAAGTGGAAATTTCTTGGTGGAAGCAAGTTTGGAATAAGTCAGCTTGGCCCAAATGTAATTTTTTCTCATGGCTCATGGTGCAAAATAATTTTTTTACCTGGGAGAATCTTTAGAAGAGGGGTTTTCATGGGCCTTCTATCTGTGTTTTATGTAATAAAAGTGAAGAGAATAGCTCGCACCCTTTTTTCCAATGTCCTTTTACCAAAGATATTTGAAATTAGTGGTGGGGAGCTTGGAAGCATGCTTGTGTTCATGCTAGATCTCTGGTAGAGTTTTGGAATAGTCTTGGAAGACCTCCTACAAAGACTCCCTTTCTTGATGTGGCTTGGGATATTGGTCCAGGTTTTATTATCTGGCAGGTGTGGTTGGAAAGAAACCGCAAAAAATTTTAGGATAAGATAAAGATGGTGCAACAAGTGTGGTTGAGAGTTTCAAATATGATTCAGGAGACTCTAGCTGGGAAGTGTGACCTTTTTGTGGATATTGATCGTGGAGATGTGCAAGTGGTTCAAAATTTGAACATTTTTGGTGCATGCTTTAGTGATGCACTTTGTAAGAAACAACAGGTTAGAAGTAGACAAGCTAAAAGGAAGGTTTGTTGGGATGGCAAGTGTCTCCCCCTCCTCAGGGGACTCTTAAGATCAATAGTAATGGATGTTCTAGAGGAAATCATGGGCATGCAGGGGTTGGAGGAGTTGGAAGGGATAGTTCTGGTAAGGTTGTCTTCTTCTTTTCTAAATATAAGGGCTTACAAACCAATAACTACAAGGAGGCTCTTGTTGTCCTCTTGGCCCTCGAAAGGGGTTGTGATCTTGGTTGGAGTAAGATTATCTATGAGTCTGACTCCCAAGTTGTGGTGGCTATGATGAACCTGCAGAGGATGGAGGATGTGGATTGGCATTTAGCTGTGGTTGGTAGACAAATTGTTAGTATGAGTGCTTCCTTGGATGCGATCTCATTCTGCTATGTTCCTCATGAGTGGAATAGGAATGCTGATTGTCTAGATGAGTGGGATTCTGATCATCTGGAGGGGTGGAAGATTGGAGATTGGGTTCATTTTCCCCCAGATTATGTTCATGATCTTGAGAGTTTGGTCAAGGAAGACATGGTTGATTAGTTGAGTCCCTTTGGGGGCTTCTTTTTGTTGGATTTCTACTAATTTTTTCTCTTCTGGGCTCGATGCCCCTGCTCTTTGTACTTTATTGTCTGTTTCAATAAATTTTTACCCCTTTTTTAAAAAAAAAAAATCATGTCTTGGGTGATCCCACAATAGTGGTTTACACTTTTTGGGACATCCTAATTTTTGTTGAAATCGCATATTTTTAGAATATATAATTGTTTAAGCCTTGAAAAGTTTCATTTAAAGGATTCCAATTGAAGAGGGTTTGATCAAACCCCCTTGGATAGAACCTCTCTAGTTTTAAACTATACCTATAACGGAGTCTCCTTTACACCTATCAAAATGATGATAAAAACCACTTTTGATTTACCTTTGGGGATCAAATGAATTCATTTAAAATTTAATTTTTGTAAGTATGTAGTCCTTATTATCCCAAAAAGTATAATTATAATTATATTTAATTTTATTATTATATTTTTTATTTCTTGTGAATGTAGGTTTTCATCGAAAATCAACTCTATTCTGCACATGTGGAAAAATAGTAGATTACCAAAAAAATTCTAAAAAATATCTATGCACTTGATATTGATGTCCTTGATCTAACAAAAAAAAAATTGATACATACAAAAAAAGTTGTGTTAGCAAGTAAACCTATTTCTAAATTGTAATTGGTTTAACTTCAAAAATTAATTAAGAAAAAAATATTCAATAAAACTATGTGAAACCAATTACATGCACTATATATCATAGTTACAAATCTAAATTCAAAAATAAATAGAATTGTATCCTTCATAGAAAAAAAATTGTGATAGTAAGTACATCGTCACTCTTTGAAAAAACTGTTAAAACTAGTTTTGAAGGAGATGGAAAAAGAAATGCAATTTGATTCAAAAAAAATTTAAAAATATATTTAGAATCTACAAACAAAATGTCACAAATCACTAATTTGCATCATCTTCAAATTCCTTATGGTTTAGTAGCTATAGGTGCCCGGAAGTGAAGATTTAGATAAAAAAATTCAGTTCAATGTCAAGTTTGGCCCAAAAAGTGTAAACCACTATTGTGGGATCGCCCTCTTTGAAACAACATAACGGGAACATTGTCTCAAAAAGCAGAAAAATGTAGACACCTAAAATTGTTTGAATGCATCACACACGCATATATCACTATTTTACATCATTTTTCTCATAATCTCCTAATTCATCAATTTTAATTAAATAATTTCTAATTATTTGATTAAATTCATTATTTTCCTTTATTAATTAAATAATTAATATTATTTGATTAACTCATTAAAATTCATCAATTTCCCTCTTTTCACTTTGATTAAATAATTTTGAATTATTTAATCAAATTCAAATTTCTATCTCTCCACTTTGATTAAATAATTTCAATTATTTAATTAATACTAATTTTCCCTCTCTCCACACATGATTAAATAATTTTAATATTTAATTAAATCCTAATTTCCTCTTACCTCACAATTAAATAATTTCTTAATTATTTAATTACTAATTTTCCTTCAAATTACTAATTAAAAGGTCATTGTCAAAGGGCCTTTTTAAGGAAGAAGATTGACCTTTGAAATGGCTCATTATTGTAATTTATGCCTAAACCTAGGTTTTATGTGTATCGTTCTAGGATTTTGATATTTTTTAGACAGTAACCAAGATATAGTAGCTTCAATTAAAAATCCTATAACTATAAGCTCAAAGAATTTTACAGACATAAGATTACTAAAGTTTGTTCCTCACTTTCTAAAACCCTAGTTCATCGTGGAAGCTTTGGAGCTCTGCAAATCCACTCCTCAAATTTGATAAATGCTAAATGATTTGATTTCTAGGTCAAGTTGCAACATTTATAGAAGAATTATTTGTAAAGATTGGATAGAATTTAGTCATTTCCACCATTACTCCTCGTTCGAGTGAGACCAGCTCATCCAACTAATTGTTCTCCAGGTTTGAATATGAGTCATTGATCTTTTGATGAAAGGGAAAGATTGAATGATTAGGGATGATTTGAACAGTTTGAATATATTTGGCATGATTTAAAAAATCTGTAGCCAACAAAGTTAGTCCAAGTAGGATTCACTTTACACATCATCAATGATGGCTTGTTGAAAAGCAGTTGATGTCACCAAGAAATCCATGTGGCATATTTTTGAGGTTTTGTAACTTGAAAAGGGACCCGCTGTAAAGAGCTTATAAACTCAAAATCCTCTTGAGAACATGCCATGTGTCATCATTTCGCTACTCACAAACTTGTCCTTTATTGGAAAATCTGTCAAAAACATTGAGATGAGTCCATGAGTCCTTTTTGCATAATTTTGTGACTCTCATTTCTCTAGAGGTCTTCTTGAATCATCATATTGACATGTAGAATTCTTTTTAAATCATGAAACCTATCCCATTTCTACAACTCCACACTTCATAGCTTAACCCTTATAAAAATATCCATGAACTCACATAACTATGTTGAAAAGATGCCACATGTATCACATTCTTGTCACCTAATTTAGCTACCAGCTCAATCAGGTAGAGTTGTGCTTGTTTTACAAGGAAAATATAAAAATTACATTCTACTCTGCTATGTTATATCCATATGCATAAAATAAATTATCAACTATATTGCATTATTACATTATGCAAATGCATACAACAGAGAAGAGAGAGAGAGAACAAATGTTGCATAAAAGTAGTCTTTATTGATAATCATAAATGTATGGTGTCCCACACAAGCCATGGGACTAACTATTTTAATGTAATAAAGGAAATAGACTATACATTTATAGATACATAAAAGTAAAAATGCATATGGAAAGAAAGGGGATTCGTCATTGCCTAAATGATGAATCCTAGTTGAGTTAAATTGTTGCGTTTGTTTCAGCCCTCCTGCTTGTCCAGCCTCCAGAAGTTATTTTCATGTTGCTCCAAGGTTGCCTGCATGTGTGAGGAAGAGTTTTTTAGAGCTTGGGATCACCAATATTTACATGTGCAACATATACAAACATATAGCCTAATCCTCATAAAGCATTGAAATAGACTACATATCACCAATGTCCAGGAAAATAGAAAGGTTATCATAAACATCCATCACATGCTCTGTTTTATCTAACATGTTTGTTCACTATGTAGGTATATGAATATTCTTATTGTTGATCACTTTGCACTGAATATCACAAGTATCACATCATGTGGAGTAAAATGGGCTCCCACAAGGGTTGAGCCCAACATGTTGTTCTCTTATGTTTGACAGAGATAAGAGTGTAGAGTCTCCATGCTTGTAATTATATCAAGTAGGTATGTATCATTCATAACAACGAGTTAATTGGTTCACTGTCACAAATGACAAATATATGTTTAATACGATTACAATGAAGAGAATAAGTAAGAAGGATGCTTAAAATAGTGAAATAACCCTATGCTTCAAAGATCAATACTATTAAAAGAAAATTACAAAACTAACAATAATTCTAATGCACAAGGAAGTGAAGGCATGATGTTGAACATTATAAAAGGAATAAAGCATCAAGGCATAGTGGGAATGCCATGGTGGATAGCAGAAAAAAGAGAGTGGTGACTATCAATAAGAGAAGAGTAGCCATCAAAAGAAGCAACAAATCTTATCAAGGAAAAAAGCATGGTCATGAATGTTGTAGTGTTCAAGGAAGCATTTTCACTGTACAAAAGAATCATTAAAATAGCAGCACATTAAGGACAAGGGGTAGCAAATAAAGGACATTGCAATGAGTTAATAACAGAGTAGAAGATAGAGTTGCATACATTTTTAAAACCCTATTCTTCAATTTAGAGATATAAACACTCTTTAGACAGCAAAGTATATTCATTGATTATGAAAGAAGAGATTAAGAAGTGAATATGACTTCTCCATACAATGTTTTCTCTATTCTTGATAGATACATTCATTTCTGGATGATAAGTTGTTGTTCTTGAAGGATCTTTACACTTGTTGTAGATCCATTGTCAAAGGGTTTGAAGATGCAACCATTCACTGTTTGAATGAGGATTGTCACTATCATAAGGGTTTCTTTTATGACTAATTCTAAGGGAGAGGGACTTCATGGTGTAAGGGGGAAAACAAAATTCTTGTCACAAGATGCATTGCTTTCATTACATTCATGTAACATGTGACTATCCTCAATGATATTTTCACATTTCCATAGGGCTATGTTGGAACAACAATATCCACAGTGGTATAACAGTAGCAAGAAGATGTCATAGCAGTGAAAGAATGCGGTCAAAAGAAGGTGCAAAGGCAATCATAATTCCTTATTGAAAATAAAAGAAGACTCCATAAATGTATAGAGCAATGAAGAGATGGATGCATATATAAGAACAATAATAGCAAGAAATGTCAATGAGAACATGTTGGTATTGTGAAATAGACCAAAGAAACTATAGATGTATGGACGATATTAGAGAAGATCAAGACATTCAAAACAATGATAATGCAAAGCATAATGAGCAACTAGTAGTCAGCCCAGAATGACAGGGGTTTGAAGAAATGAAGCCATGGTCAAAATAGTAGTTGTAGAACATGAAAAGCCCCAAATTATTTGCAAAACCCTCCAAAATACCTATAGCTAAAACTGTGAAGAACATGAAAATAACAGAATAGTGAAAGCCATGACCTATGGCTTTTATGTAAAAAATGTTCAAATTTTTTCTATAGGAGAAGAATCGAGCATTTGGAATACACAATTTTTTTGAAAAAATAGAGCTCAAGCAAGTAGATTTTTCTACATAGATGAGAAAAAATGTTGCAGATAATCATTTTCATTATTTTTTGTGCAAAGATAAGCTCAAAATGAGCACTTTTTCTACAGAAATGAAAGAGAAATGCAAATTATACTGAAGCAGAGAGCTTACCTAAGCTCAATATTGTTTTTTCTCATTGAATATGCAAGTTTTATCTACCATGAAAAATCATCCATAGAGCTCTAGGTGAAACCTCATGGCGGCACCCTCAACTATCCAGAAAACTGCAAATTAAAATGAGAATGCATTGGATAGGTTTGGTGTGGTTTTTCTTTAGGGTTTCAACCCTAAACATGCCAATAACTTAAGGCATTTTTTCCTTTCATTTTATTTTACAAATGCAAACTAATATGCCTGTGGTGAAAGTTTCATGCTTAGTAAACTTTATGAACCCCTTGTATTTGCTATGTGTAAGGGCTCCTTAGGACTTATGGTTTTTTTCATTTGGTTTCCACATGGTTCGAGTTAAGACCTTTTGATTTTGCATTCACCTTGGATTGGAAAACCCTTGACTAAGTGATGTGGCTATAAGTCACTTAATGAAGTGTTAATTAAATGAAAAATTGATAAAATGTAAAAATATTATTAAAGTGATAAAATTATAAATCACTTTATTTAATGTTTTGAGTGTGCAAGATAGAGGTGTGTTGTACACACAAAAGGTATGAGTCAAAATATTTTGGAGACATGGTTGAATAATGATGACTTGTTCCAAACATGTGGAAAGTATGTGGGTTGTTTTTTACTGGGTTTTTTGAGGGAATGAGAGCATTTGGGGGAAGATTCTCATGCTTTTATGATGGGTAAGAACAAGGCTTGACTTTTCTTCACTTTGGAGTCATTTTGGAGGGGTTTTAGGGGCAACTTTTAGGGGTTTTTGGTTATACACGACCAATAAGCTTCTAGAAGTATATGTGTGGGGAAAGCTTCAAAAAAGCATAAGTAACTTCAAACATCAGTTTTGAAGTTAGTTCTTTCTTTTTCCAGTAGTATTGTAACTCATTTTTGGAGTTTTCTTTCAGCAGGAGATAGTATTGTAACTCTTTTATAGACTTGTATAGCAATTTACACCTTGGAGATCAATGGAGATAAGTAATTTTTCCTTCTTAATCTTCTATTCTATTGTCTGCATTTGAGTGATTATACAATTACTTGTGAATTTTCCTCATTCCTTGTCTTTGTGTCTCATTAGTAGAACCTTTGTGCAAAAAGTATATGTATTTGTAGGTTATAAACTGTGTTAGATGCAATTGATTCAAGTTGTGAAAAGCAATTTTTCCTTCTAGGACTGTATGCATTAGGTCCTTCTTATGAAATATTTATGCAAAGCATATAAGTATTTGAGTTGTGCATGTTAACCTTGTTGTTGATTGAAACTATGTGTATAAGCAACTTTATAGGTTTTAGATAACATTTAGGTGCATCACCATAGGAGTTTAGTTTCACTTCATGTTGCCTCCTTATCCTTTTCCCAACAAGAAGTAGATTAGGTGAGTACCTTAGGAGCCAGCCTTCTCTAGAGGTCCATTCCAAGTTTAGGCAACCCACAGCCTAGGAATGTTCCCATGTGTTGTGCATGTTTTTCACACATACCCCGCCATGGGCAAGGACCCCCTCTTTTGGCTCCCGATGGGCTACTTTCTCCATCTCATTTTTTGTGCCACTTTTTCAAGCCCAAATTGGTCATGTGCCTTCAAACGATCAAATTCCCTAACCAAATTCACCTACCGATTTTCACTAATTCTTTTTCCTTCTAAAAATCCCTTGGCAGTTTGTTTCTGCTGGCATCCTTGGGTCTCGGTTTCCCCTATGGAACTTTCTCGCCCATACCGCCAGAGGACTCCCATCCCTAGAAGCCTTCGAGTCCACCCTCCGAATGTTGTTCGCCATTGGCCATTGGCCTTTGGGTCCGCTTCTAATGTTGTCTATCGTTGGCCTTCCACCATATTTCTCATTATCCTTCCTATTTCCAGTCCGGGCTCTCTAGAATGTTTTCCATTGTTGGCCATTGGCCTTCTCGCTACCTTTTCATCGTCTCTTCCATCCTTCCTCGTCCACCCTTCCGAATTTTGTCCATTGTTGGTCGCTGGCCTTCCACCATCCTTCCAAATTCTTCCTCGAGTCTCAATTCTCTAGAATGTTGTATGTCGTTGTCTCCGCTGGCTCACCGCTCTTCCACTATCCTTCCATCTTTTAGGTCCACCCCTCTAGAATGATATTGCCCCATTAGCCATTGGCCTTCGCCATCTTTTTCCATCCTTCGCCCGGTCCGCCTCGAATGTTGTCTGGGCCGTTGGCTATTTTCCTTTCATCTCGTGCCCGGCCACCCTTCCAAATTTCCAAGTCCACCCTCTGTGAATGTTGTCCATCATTGGTCTTTTTTCCTTCCATCCATCACCCTCAACTCTTCCTCGGCTTTCACCGCCTCTCCGCATCGTCAGCGCTCTTCGTCCGCCGCCTACCAGCGTTCTGTCAGTCTCTACTCCTAAGGGGAAGTCACACCCTTGAACCTGCATTTATGTTCATGGTCCAAATGAGCTCCAAATATGAATATTATGACCTTTTAATGTTTCGTGTATGTAGGATTTATGGAGCCTGTTGCGGGTTCGTCGGGGAGGCCCATTGGGGGAACTATCCTACTTTTCAGCAGATGATGATGGTTTTTCCACCTGACTCAGGGGCAATCAATCCATTGATTCTAATGTTGATGAGACCATTTGATCTAATGGAAAATGTTGTGAACGCATCAAACAAAGAGCAACTTTCAAGTAGTTTCAACTACAGTAAAAGGGAAATCAACAAGAAGACAAAACTGCTACAGCACTTGAGCACTAGATGACAAAATAGGGAAAATACAAAAGATGTATTTTAAATTGTTGAATATTGAGGGGTAGGTGAAACCCTAAAGTAAAAAATATGGGCCACACAATGTAATTCAATCCTATCCATTCATTTGGGCTTTGGAAAAATATAAATAGGGGCTTGCCCCTAATTTGTAAAAGGTTGGAGAACTGTTGTAAAAAGACAACACAGAAGACAACATTGCATGATTTTATGGATGTTCTCTTTGATTTTACTCATCTTGCATGCATGGTTCCACCTTCTATGTTAGTTTTAGTATTAGTTTCTTGAATGGCTATCATGATGGTGTTGTTGTTATAGTATTTGATGAGCTTCCAACCCATACTTTTAGCACTTGTTGATGACAAGCTGCTGTGCAAAGTTAGCTTGGGCTTCTTTGTCATTGTTGTAACCTAGTTCAATTACATGTTCATGATGTGTATGTAATCTGAAAATCAGAGTCCTTAGAAGATTTCACTAGTTTTGTGCAACTGTAGGTTCCTCTTGGCCAAGCAAAACCCAGTTTAGGGAGTTTGTCTACTTTAGCAGCCACTATTGTTACTGTTCATTCGTAGCTTAGGATTAGAATAACTTTCTTAACCCTTCTCCTTTTGTTATTTCTTTTAGTCCTTGGTTAGAGTAGGATCTCAACATCACCATGAAGCTAAATTAGATGAATTTGGTGGGTTTTAGCTTGCTTTTTTGAGTGGGAAGCCACTGTTCATTCACTTCCAACACTTTAAAACTGCATTTGCAGGCCCAACTTCCCACACTTTGTAACTCATCCGTAAGTCCACCTTGTGATTCCAGCAAATCACATAAATCAACTGAGATATTCCAAGCACTATCAATACCTACATTAGAGACCTTGGGATAGTGTTCTACAATTTGATTGTGGAAGATTGTTCAAGAGAGTGTAGTGCACTCACGCATTACCTGTGTTGAGAAGTGCATAAAACACATCAACACCATGTTTCTCCAAAATACTAAGTTCTGTAGCTTAGCAAGGGTGCAATTTTGGAGATAACAATTATGTGGTTCCACAAAATCTCTTTTTCTTTAGTAATATACCCTTTATAGAATAGTGGAAACCACTTAGAATGAAGAAACCTATCAATATTTCTACAATTTAACAACTGCTCCTTTCCTTAATAAAATATTTCATGCAAAAATACAAAAAGGCATAATAAGCGATGGGGATGATATATTAAGTGCAGGCTTACTTAAGTGTTTTAATTGAGCACATGCAAAATATTTTTCTTAAGTGAGAATTAGGAGAAATATTAAAGGGGATGGTATCTTAACATTGTAAAGGAATTAATGAGATGACTAATGCCCCTGGGAATCAGGGGAACAAGTCAACAATGAACTAGAAATAAGTGTAGGGTGGAGCAAACTAGGTAGGGGTTTTTAGGGTTTTTGAGTCTAAATGCACATATAAAACAACACTTTAACAAACCCTAGCAAAAGTGACAACATTTTGAAGCTTAGGACTTAGAGAAAAAATTGAGAACCATAAAAATATGAAAATGCACTACCATAGTGGGTGATGAGACCCTTGAGTTCAATGGTTAGTGCATAGTGATCAACCAAGATGCATGCCCATAAGGATTAGAAACCAAGCCATTTTTCACCACAAATCAACAATCACCATGCATCCTTGATCAATAGTCCATGTGCATGCAATCCAATTCTAATAATTTGGGCCCACCACCACCACTCAGAGAGTGCATATGTCATTAAATAATTGGAATCTACAAGGAGAGTATTGTAAATTAACCAATGGATTGGGCCCATCACTATTAGAGGTGATGTGCAGTGGGAAAAGACTTATTGAAAAGTCCACATGGGCCAACAGGAACTTTCCAATCATGAAAGGTAGGACCTACTTGATGGACACATGGCAATGATGTAAATTGTGGCCAAAGTGGGAATATATCCATATGGGATTTTAGTTTCTAAAAGGGCCAATGCACTACAATAGGAATTTGATGTGTGACATGGGGAATAAAAGTGCTTAGTTGGGAGTGAATAGGACCAAGTGTGGAGGAAAAAAATCCAATGGCCAAAATGTGCTAGTGGACAATATTTAAATATTGGTAGTGACGAGCCTAGTTTTTGGTCTAGTTTTGGGCAGAATCTATAGTCTATTTGCTCATAGATGTCATGAAATTTAATGCTTAAGTGTTAGTATTGGCATAATGTTCCCCTCAAACCATTAACATTTGACATTACCCTATCTCTACAAACTTTAATGATATTTGGCATAATATGTGGGTCATCTATATTAATTTTGCATGTGATTAATGAATGTTTCTTAGAGTGGTTATTGATGTGCAGTTATTATGCATACTAACCTTGGCCTACATACTTAATATTCCAAGTTATGGAAGACACTAGCAGCTGGGCATGCACCATAACGTTCAACTGAGAAATTGCTCCAAAGGCAGTCAGCAGCAAAGATTCCTCATGCAACTAAATGTAATTTCCTTGCAGTGGACCTTAATGATCGAGCATGCATGGGCGTTACTGTTGTGTTGGATCTATGCTCAACTTGCATGTCTGACCGGATTCCATGCATGCGTAACCACTGTCGCTCCACTTTCCCCTGTTTTCCCTAAATGGCATCCTCCCAGTCATGGAGTTGATTGCCTTGTTTATTTGTAGTATAAATAATAATTTGATGCTCCTTCTTCGGGAGGTTGCACGATTTTGCATTGTACTCTCATTTTCAATGATACAGATACATTACTCTTTGTATGAATGATTTACAGTGAATCAAATAAAGTTCTGAGTTCAACCATCTAAGTTCTTGTTAGCTTAGAGGATACTTATCCAAGGGGGCCCACTTGGTGAGTAATTTGTCTTCTTATTTTAGCATTAGTTTAGTATTACTTGTTGTTTGATACTTAGTTAGAAATCTAGCATCGACTGTTCTTACAGCCACTAGAAGTCCATTATGTGTATGTTCCTACAGCCAAAGCAAATAGAGTAGTTTCTTGTTTGTCGCCCAGATTTTTATTCCTACACACATTTCAGCATAAGCGTAGTTGTTGGTTGATATTCAACATTTTCTTTATTTCCTTTCGAGCAATTTACTTTCAACATTGTGTTTCTTAGTTGTAGCGTGCAATGACTACTTGAGCCCCTAGTGCACATATAGTGCTGACCCATTTCAAGTTCATGTCCCTGGGTTGACAAGTTAAATGTACCTTCATGATGATTGAATGGCTATTCAGGTTAGACGCCCAGTCTTTGAATCATGGATGTAAAGGCTTAGTTGTGAAATCATTGTAGGAGGCCAACATTTTTGGCGTCGTTTCTAGGGATGGTGTCAAGCTAGGAAGTTTTTGAAGTCATTGGAATTTTTTGTTGTAGTGTTTTTGAAAGTTGTTCTTAGCATATCCTCATTTAGGAAGTAATGACCCCCTAATTCTTTACCAATTCTTTGTGTGAGCTGACTGATGGTGAGTGATACCGCATGCATAGAGGAAGGAGAAGGGATGCTTATGGGAGATTCCTTCCTAACAATCCTCGTCCATTCCAGCTAGTTGAGTACCAGAATCTTCCAGAAGAAGAAGAAAATCCACACCCCTTTGCAGACGCTTATCCTGGTCTGGCTAGCTCTGAAGTCTCCTCAAAAGATCAAAATGGGCTTGAGAACCCCTTTGTCTTTGAACCACATCAAGTAGGCATGGGTGATGCAAATAGGAATAGACAAAACCAACCATCTTTTCCTTTCCCTATTTACCATCAAAATGAAGTTGACAACATCAAGAACATCCTTGCCTCAACACTCCACAAGTTTTATGGACTTGTGACAGAAGATCCTGATACCTTCTTTTTTGATTTTGACATACTCTACAAGAGTTATGATTATACTACTAATTCCCATAGGCTTAAGTTATTCCCCACCACTTTGAAAGAGGTTGCACTAAGATGGTTCATGATCCTAGGCAGAGATACTGTGGAAACTTGGGAAGACATGAAGACAAAATTCCTTGAGAAGTACAAAGAATACTGCAAGGGTAGAGACATGAGAGGAGGTGACATTTTCAGGATGCAGCAGAAGGAAGATGAGAGCTTGGAAGATTACATTGCAAGGTTTATGTTTTGCTTGAAAAAATATCCACACCATGCACTTAATGAGGACTCACAAAAGTTTCTTTTCCTGAGAGGAATCAATGATAGCTGCACTAATGCTTTGGACCTCATGGCAGGAGGAGATATCTCCCAAGTTCCTTGGGAGGATATCAAGAAAATATGCCAGAATTACTCTAGGGAAACTTCAAAGAAAGGGAGAGCTTATCAATATTCCATGGGTAAATCAACCACCGGTGGAGTTTCAAGAATGGAGATCACTCATTTGCTGGAAGACTTCAAGCAAGATATTATCAACAATCTAGCTACTCAGCTAGATGCACTTCAAGCCAAAAAGAAGAAAGAGTTGGCATAAATGATGTTGATAGAGTATTGTCCCCACTGCAGAAAAAAGGACTGCAGATGCAAGATGGTAGCTAATCTAGAAAGAAAGCAGATTCTACCTGAGTTCAAGCCAATTCAGGTTGAAGAAGACCAAATCTACTATGTTGCATAGAGGAAGCCTTGGGCTCCAAGACAAGGTATGCCACCAGATCCACTATCCTATGTTGGACCATATTTTAACTCTTATTCATATGGTAACCAATGGCAGCCCCCATATCCACCTAGTTATGGAGGATATCCACCAGAGCCTTGGAGTAACCCTCCAAACACTTGGCCCAACCATAAGAGTCCTCCACCTCAGTGGCAACAACCTCAAGGGAATTGGAAAAAATTTCAAGGGCACTGACAACCACCTCTAGGAAACTGGCAACAAACAAGTCAATGGAGAGGACATAAATGGCATACCTAGAAAACCAGCTACATGCAGCCACCTTCTCAGCCCCAACAACTTGCTATAATGTCTCCACCTGCTAATCCAAGCTCAAATGCACCTAAACCAACTCAGCTACCAGCTCAGCCCACACCCAATCCTAATAAAAAACCACAGTAGCAGCCTATATATTCTACTGATTTGAATCAATTCCCTGCATATGCTATGAGTGTAAGTGATATCCACCTATGTTCAAGAACCAAGCTACGAGCCCCTTCCAAGCCCATCATTACTGAGCTTCTTGTGGAAGAGGAGGAGGATCCTTTGAATGATTCTATTCAACCAAATGCACCTAAAAATCCTGAACCAATCCAAGCCAAGAAGACCAAACAAGAACCACCATTTCCTTAGAGACTGGAAGTTGCCAAGAAGAAAGAAGAAAAAGAGGATACTATTTTTGACATCCTGGACCAGCTAAAGCATATATGTGTTCAAATACCCCTATTTTAGGCCATAAAAGATGCTCCAATCTACAACAAAGCTATTAAGGAAGCTTTCCTTAAGAATCCAGGAAGGAAGAAGAAATACCCAACTACAGTCCATGTGGTGGGCCA